>OX596010.1:42327978-42416868 GCA_951394025.1 Heteromyza rotundicornis
CCCATCTGACCGATTTATTCAAAGTGTGTGACAACCCACGGCAATCATAGATTTATTTTCTTTTAGAAATAGCTTATAAACTGAGTGATAACAACCAAAATTTACATGCGCGTTATCTTTTCAATAAATAACATAAAATTCATTGAAATGTTTGAAATGCGGGATATGTCCCGCATCGCGCAGCAGGTCTCGCAGATGAGCATTAGATCAGTGTCAGCCATCCAAAAGGCACGCACGCGTGCGGAATTTTTCCATGGCCCAATTTCCAAATGGTAATGTTTAAAAAAGATTTGGTTCAAATATTGCGTGTACTCGCGCAGCAATAACATTTAGCCAACTGTTTAAAATTTTACGATTTTATGCTGCAAAAAGTGGACGTAATAAAAATTTTTAAAAAGACCTCTCTAAGTTTTCAAATCTTTAGGTTCGGATATTTAGTAAGTATGGTTCTTTGTTAATTATTTCGCGTTTATGCATTTCAATTTTCATAGCTATTTAGTTGTAAATTTTCAAATTTGCTTGAATGTTTCAAAAAGAATTTTACAAAATTACATAATGGCATATATTTAGGTGATTGCCATTTATTTCACCTTAATCTTTGATATCAAATCAAAGGTGAACATGTCCACTTTAAGTTTTTTCCAAATCTAGGTGCCCATAGGTGTCCCTTTTTAATTCATAATTATGTCTCACCTTCTTCGAAAAAAAATCTGAAATTGGTTGTTATTTCAAAAAATATTTGGTGCATACTTTTAGGATGTGTGCTCTTTTGAGACACGAAATAGTTTAACATACAAAGTTTTGCACCAACTTAAAATTTTTGCTGCCAAAAAGTACACTTCATAGTTTTATTATAATACTGAAAACTTTTACATAATTTACGTTTAAAAAATAAAATAAAATGTTTGCTTTCATCTTAAAACATTCATCTCGACATATACGACGCAGAATCAAATACCACTTTTACAGTTGATTTATTGGGATTTGTATTATCAGCTGGGCGAAAAAAGCCACCCACCACGCCCACCTTTGATAATTCAGATTGTTATATTTGCTAGTATACGTGACCAAAATTTTATATGTTAATTGGAACACATTTTATGGTGATTTGAATATTGTTTTGTATGGGAAGTAGGCGTTAGAATTGACCGACCTCGCCTTTTTGGGGTTTTTTTCTTAATTTGCACACAATAATTAGACTTGCAAAAAATTTAAGTTCTTCTTTCTTGACACCAAACGTATGGAGCGTTCCCAGTGTGCGCTGCGCTATTTTATGAATTTAATGAATGCACTGAAATTTGTAATGCAAGTTGGGAAGAGGATTTTTCAATTAAATTTAAAACAATACATTAAATTTTATGATAATTTTAAATCTTAAAATGAAAATCATCCAAAAGCTAAATTCAGAAAAGTAAAATGGTCCATAATATAAACTGATAGTATTGTAAACACTCTACAATCATGAATCCTTCTAAACTTAAAAAATTTAAACAAAAAATCGCTCCTTTGAAAAATTGTTTCCAAATTATTACCGCTCGCTCTTTTAATAAAAAATTTGTTTGAATTTTCAGCGCGCTTGTAGCGACCGAGAATATAGATTTGGAAAAGTAGTGGAAAAAAGGAGGATTAGCGACACTTGAAAAAAGTGAAAGTTTAACTATTCAGAACTAACTATTCAATGCAAAACTGTTGAGTGGGGTGACACCCTCGGACCCGCCCCGGATGACCCACTTCAGGAACGCCACTGCATTGAAAATTTGAAAAACTAATTTTGATATAACCTTTCAGGATAAATGCAAATTGTATAACATTAGACTTTGGGAAAAACTTCGGTATTTTGTATTACAAAATTGTCCCACATTTCTGGTCATTTCCCGCATTTTCACCAGCGCTGTCCCGCAAACCAATGTTTTGGAGTTGGGAACCTTAGGTGTAGGGTATAAAGAATACTAGCAATGAATATAAGATCATAAGAAATAGTCGAAATTAATACAAAATATAATAGAATACAATTTAAAAATTTATCTCATTTCCTCCTGAAGTCGTCAACTTGGAAACGTTGCACAGGGGTACGACTACGGGAACCTCTGCAGATTGGCTGCAGTGTATTTGGTTTCTCTGACGTAGTATCTTCAGGGAATGGTAGTGATGATTGAAATCCCATTTCAGATTCATTCGGAACAGGAATCGGAAAGAAGTGAGGGGTCGAAGTAATTGACTGTGGTGACCGTGCGGGTCGAGACTTTAACTGGTTTTCGTGACGTTTGCTGTTCAAATGATGTCACCATGCTGCCAAGTTGTCTTTCGATGATCCCTTTAATCCACTTCAGGCCACGTACGTAGTTTCGTAGATATACAGGTTTATTTATCAGAAACTTGGGTTTGCGTGTTGACGTTGGAATTAGCATTGTTGTAGGAACTGCTCGACCGTGAATGAGCTCGGCCGGAGTTTTCACGTTGACATTGGGCATGAAGCGATACGTTGCCAAATATTTGACCACAGCGGCGGTGAGTATCAAACCTTGTTCGATGTTCTTTCGAACCGCAGTTTTGAAGGACCGGACAAATCGCTCAGCGAGTCCGTTTGACGCTGGGTGAAATGGTGCGGTGGTTATATGCTCTATTCCGTGTTTACTGCAAAATTGTTTGAACGTATCCGAAGGTAGTTGTGGGCCGTTATCACTGACTAGAGTTTCAGGAAGTCCCTCTATAGCAAAAATGGCGGAAAACGCACTTACGGTGTCAGCGGTAATCGTATTCGAGAGCTGGCTTATAAACGGAAGTTGAGAATAAGCATCCACGCAAATTACCCACATCGAATTAAACACAGGCCCAGCAAAATCAATATGGACTCTCTCCCACGGACGTTGAGGCTCTGGCCAACTGCTGAAGATTTTGCCAGGACTAAAGCCAGCTACTTGACATACTTCACAGTTTGCTGCCAACTTTTCGATATCTTTGTCGATATTTGCCCACCAACAATGCTGCCTTGCTAACTGCTTCATTCGAACTATGCCCCAATGGCCATCGTGTAACAGCTCCAAAATCTGGGGGCGTAAAGACAGTGGAATAACTACTCGATTTTGAGTTTGCCTGTCAGTAAAGCAAATCATGCTCCATAGTTAGTGACAATTTCGGGTAGAAATAGGGTAAAATATCACTGTCGTGAGCATTTAAGCTTTTTGGCCATCCATTAATTATAAAAAATATAACCTTTTCCAAAGTTGGGTCTTTTTTAGCGTGCGCGGATATCAACTTATCATCGATTGGCGTCTCGAAGTTTTCCACCTGATAGCAAGCGTCAGACTTATCAAAATCGACGTCAGGTCCTATAGGCAAGCGGGAGAGTGCGTCGGCATTCCCATGGTCAGCCGTGTTACGATATTTTATATCAAATGGATATGCCATTAATATTATGGCCCAACGCTGTAGGCAGTGAGCAGTCATCGTTGGCAACCTTCTTTCTTGATCTGACTGTACCTAACTTGATGTTGGTCTAGAGTTTTTGAAGCAAAGGCTATAGGCCTCTCGGTACCATCGGCATATAAATGTGACAATACAACACCTATGCCATACGACGATGCGTCCACAGCCAGAAGGAGAGCCAAATGCTCCTGATAATGAGCCAGCTCAGTGGCGTTAAGAATATTGGTTTTCAAAATCGAAAAGGGCTTGATCTTGATTGTTGCCCCATTTGAAAGGTACATTTTTCCGGCGTAACATATTAATTGGTGCTGCAATCTAGGAATAATTTGGTATGATATTATGGTAATAAATTACCTTACCCATGAAAGCTTCTACCTATTTCAGGTTTTGGCGCTGATTTGCCGGCCCAAGTATGTGATTGTCTCCATTAAGAAAAAACATTTTTCCTTCTTGCATTTCAAGCCGCTTTCTTGTAGGATTGTAAGAACCTTCTCTAGACGGCAGATGTGTTCCCCTACAGTCGGCGCGGTCACTATAATATCATCGATGTAATTTCCACAGCCTGGAAGAAGTTGTTCGAGATATCTTTGGAATATAACTGGAGCGCTAGCCATACCATACGGCATCCGCTGGTACTGGAATAATCCCATTGGTGTGTTGTAAGGCATTCAATCCCGAAGTGTTTTTGAAAATCCCGGGATTTCGGGATTGGAAATTACAATCCCGGGATCCCGGGATTTGTTCGGGATTTTCGGGATTTTCCAATTAAATACAATAGTTAATATAAAATTAAAGAATAAATTGTTGCAACAATATTTTAAGTTTAATTCGACAAAGAGAACATATTTAATAAATATTACATTAAACAAAACAAATAATATTTAAATAAATATAGTCAAACAAAAAGTAATTCTTTTTTAATTAGATTGATCGAACAAATTATTTTTGCCAGCTCCATTTCATGCTAAAAACGAAAAACTTAAGCCTGGTTTTCATTATGTCATAATCAGTGTCATCACAAACTGACAACGATTCAGCAAAGTGCTGAATTTGCTGGCCCGTGCCATATGCAAATAAATTTGCCAGCATGTTGGCAAATACCAACGTATATGACAAACGGTGACGTCACCTCATATTCATTTTTCGATATTTTACATCAGTTCGTTAAATTGACAACGAAATGCCAACCTGTTCTCACAACATATGACAACAATTGCCATTATTTTGACATAATGAAAACCACGCATTACTTTCAGTAGTTTTAGTATTATAGCGGGAACAAATACACCAATTGTTGTTTAAAACTATTGAAATTGGTGTCCATTCAAAAGTAAAACACACACAAAACCATTTATCCAATTCGTAAAGTTTTCAATATACGGATAACAAAATAATTTTAACATATATCTTTTTTGTAAAAAAAAAAATGGTTTAAATTAAAAAAATTTTATTCAGATCGATAAAAATTGTTTGTTAACCGTTTTTGACAAAAATGTTGTAAATTTTTGTGTGTTTGTAGCACTCAATCTACAAAAGTGGGTTTTTTTAATTTACCAATTAGATTGAAAGTAAATGCACAAAAGTATTTTTGTATAAAAACGTCAAAAATATATTAAACAATTCATAAAAAAATGCATTTTTGAATCCCGGGATTCCGGACTGAAAATCCCGGGTTTCCGGGATTGAGAAAACTTCCGGGATCCCGGGATTTCGGGATCCCGGGATTGAATGCCTTAGTGTGTTGACGACCAGATATTTCTTGGATTCTTCGTCCAACTCCATTTGAAGATATGCATCCATTAGATCCAATTTGGAGAAAAGTTTGCCATATCGCACCGTGTGAAATAAGGCTTCACGTGTCGGAAATGGGAACTGCTCTATGTCGATTTGCTGGTTAACTGTCGTTTTAAAATCGCCGCATATACGAATTGAGCCATCTGGTTTTGTAACGACTTCCATATTCCTGCTTGAACGAGCCTATCGGCTTCTTTTTTAAATTTTGGCAATTGGGCGAATGGAATCTGTCGGCTTTTACAAAATTTTTGCCTAGCACCGGCCTACATACTAATCCTAACGTCACTGAATTTACCACATAATGTTTCCACGCTCTCGATTTCAGGGCTCGACAGTACCGCCCCTACTTGGTGGATTTCAAATCCAAATGATTTAAAATAGTCAGAGCCAAACAAATTATTTCCTTGCTGAATATTCGCCACCACGAGAGTCACATTTCTTTCTATATTGCCGGACTTTATCATCGGATTGAATTCGCCCCGAAAGCGGAATTTGCTTATGCCCAAAACCAAACAACGATCTGTTGCATTTATTCAATTGTGGGCAGTCTAATTGCTCGAATGTGTTTTTTGTGATTATCGAAATTGACGCACCCGAGTCCATTTGAAATATGATTATTTTATTTAGAATTTGCAAATCAATAAAACTCTTGTTGTTTTCGTTTTTAATTACACCGCTTACATTGAAAATCGTATCGACCGTGTCGACATGGTGCGTTTGATAATTGGAATTCCGTTTTGACCGGTCATTCTTATTGCGATCACCTTTTTGTAAGTATACGCAGTTTGTTTTGACATGCAAACGGCGCCAATGTGCCCGACTTTGTTGCACTTGTTACATACGGCTTCTCTGAATTTGCACTCTTCTCGCGAATGTGAAGTTCCACAACCAGAACACGATTTGTAAGCTCTCAATTTGTTGGAAATTAACGGTTTGTTAACACGCAAGTGGTCGCGCGGCTTTTTCGAATTATGATAAACTGCATTTATGGGAGGACTGTTCTCGGATGGAACGTTGTTGGAATGTTGCAACTGTTTTTATTGTCGCTTCAAACGACGTGTGAAGAATAATTTGATCGCGTATTAACTCATCTATGTAGCTATGGGTGCAATTTTCGAAACCACATACGAAATTGCACTCTCTCGCTAATCCGCGAAGATCTGCAACCCACTCTCTATATGACTGATTGGATTTCATTCCACACTTGTTAAACTCAAATCTCGCAGCTACCACATGGACCTTAGCCATAAAATGTTCTGTTAATTTCTGTATTAATTGTTCATACGTTTGTTGTTGCAAATTGTTGCTCTCGAACAAATTTTTCAATAATTCAAACATTTCGCTGCCAACCCAGGATAGAAAAAATGATTTCAACTTCTCTGGCGTTGTTACTGCATATGCGATGAAATGTTGGTTGAGTTGCTGCAAAGATGAGTCCCACTTGTTAATTTCTTTGTTGAATCGTTAAAAAGATGGTACCATTAAAGATTCTCCACCAGCCTTGTTGTCTAAAATAGACTGCATCCAGGATTGTTGCTCAGCTAACATTTTTTTTGCTGCTTGAGAAGATTTTTAAAAAATCTTCGCTTTTTGAAACGTTTGCCATGCTTAAATTCGTTTAATCTTGGTCGCCAGATGAAACGTTCGTAATGCAGGCTAAAGTGAAACAGCCTTTATTTCATAATATGTAATATGGTTACAGTAGGTTTTCATATTTATAACAGTACATTTCTCTAATCCATGACAAAGTATATACTTCATAGCTAGGATAACCAGATTCTCTTCAGTAAAAAAGAGTACAGAGTTGCAGGTCCCAAACTCCTCGGTTTTACACCACATATTTTTTATAAGACCAAAAAAAATTAGAAAAAAAATTCTTCAAAAAAATTCTGGAATCCAACCTTTGTTAAAATTTCGAAAAAAAACAATTTTTTCAAAAATTAAAAAAAGAAATGTTTTTTAGTATTTACATAAGTAACAAAATACAATAATTTATGCCCAAAATTTGAAACTTCAAAGGGTCTAGGTGACAAACAAATTAAACGGATAAAAGGTTTCATACTAAACTTTTTGTTTTAATCCTAGCATTTAAGAATTAGTGTAACTTTTTGAATGCAATGTGACAAAAGAAGCTTCATGCTAATAAACATAATATTTGAAGTTTTTTATTTTAATTCTAGCTTTGGCAGAGTGTACAGCTGTTTCGGATTTTAGCCACAAAATCCTCATCAGCACTCTTTCGGCAATCTTTGTTAATCTAAGACGCCTCTATAAGGGGAAAAAGTCATGATACAACACAGAATTATTCATTCCTTGCATCAAACGAATTCCACTGAAGAAGCGCGTTGTTGTAACAACCTATTTTGCCAAAATGATTTTTTGGTAAAAATTAGCTATAGCCCAAAAATAAATAATAAATGATTTATTTGGAGCTCAATAAAACCTGAATTTAACTAAATTCTAGCGAATAATGAAAATTGGTAACATTACTGAGCCGATACATTCAGTTGTTATGTGGTAAAGTCACAGAAATAAGAAAAAGAGTACTCATAATCAATAATTTCAGAAATTCGTGCGCTTCAGAACATCACTATTTGTCTTATTCTACCAACAAAACTGACAACAAAAATTTGTTATAAACTAAATAGAAGGTGACAAGACTTGTCATTCATTTGTCATTGTTCCTTATTGCTAGAATAAAGCTCTAAATTACAAATATCACGAAATTTTCCAAAAAAAAATGCAGAATGCACGAAACGAAAAAAAAATCGTTTTGTTTAGTCCGCGATCAAAACTATTGAATGCAAAAGTAAAGTTTAAATTTTTGAAAACGACCGAAATTAGTTGCCCCGCTGAATCGCTCGTATGTGTATTTTACGAATGAAGGAATGAAGAAAAAGTGCCAAGAACAAATCGGCAAAAAAAATTGAAAAGTGTAAATCCGCCGCGAATGCACGATTCAAATAAAATGAAAGTTTGTTTTCCAACTCTGGCAGGGTGGGAAAAGTTACTGAGTTTTACAATATCGCTACACCACAGGCAAATATACTTTTCAAATTTTTTTGCACTTTTCCTTCATTCTTAAAACACACACAGGAATGATTCAGCGGGACAATTCATTTCGCTCACTTTGAAATATTTTAACTTTACTTTTGCATTTAATAGTTTTGATCACCGACAAAACAAAACAAAAATTTTATTTTGTTTTGTGCATTCTGCCGCGCTTGGATCTTTTTTGGAAAATTTTGTGATATTTGTAATTTAGAGCTTTATTCTAGAAATAATAGACAATGACAAGTCTTGACACCTTCTATTTAGTTTATAACAATTTTTGTTCTCACTTTTGTTGGTAGAATAAGACTATTGCTGATGTTCTGAAGCACGAATTTTTCAAATTATTGATTATGATTATGAATATGAAAATGAATATTTATTTTTTCTGCAATAAATAATTAATAAATGCATTGTAGAATAAAAAATGTTTGACTATGCAAAAAAAAAAAGATATGCGTAGTGTGTTGTAAGCGCGGCAGTATCCCAGTAGTCAATTTCGCAAGGCCTCTCCGCTAGAGACATGCCTGCACGTCTGCTATGCGAAGAAATTGCACATGCCATCCTCGCTTCTAGTGGAGGCATGCCGGTATGCCTGCGCTAGCAGGGAGATATGGTGGTGTCAATGGATTTTCTACACAATGTGCTTAAGTATTTAAAAGATATTTTATGTTTTTCGGAACGTGGGTTCGAATCCTGATTTTGGAAAATTTTTTCCAAATTCTTTTTTTTTATTATTTTTTAGAAGTATTTTTGAACGTTTATTTCAGATCTGGTAACGGTTTTTGTTATTAGCCCTTGATTTTAAGTTGTAGTAAAAATCGTGAAAACTGAGCTTCCTTTCTAGCAGATGCATTCCAGTATTCCAGCGCTACAAGGGAGAGGGGATGGTGTCAATGGATTTAAATATTTAGAAGATATTTTATGTTTTTTGGATCGTGGGCTCATATCGTGATTGTGGCAATTTTTTTCGTTTTTTTTTAATAAATTTTTGTATTCCAATTTTAGATCTGAAAATTGTAAAAACGAAGCTTTGAGCAGATTTAGAACCACAATTTTTGAACGAATTGTTTGATTAGTATTATATTTTTTAAGTTTTTTTAAAGGAACACAATATTGTGGAACATTATATTGTCTCTTTCAGATTATGAAATAAAATGGAATACCTACACTCAACATGGTGGACTTTTTTCCAAATTCAAATATTTTTAGAAATATTGAATTACTCAATCTAATTAAAATAGTGGCTTTCCAGATTGATTAAATAAAATCTCTTGAATTTTCTAAAACGTTAAAATTTCCAACAATATCACATATTGATTTGGAAATATTTTGGGAATATGATTTATTTTATTCTGCAAAATTGATTTATTTTTCTATACAGAGATTTTAGAATTCGTTTTTGGAGGCTTGAAAGAATTTTTGTGGATGCCGAATTTTTGTGGATCCAAATCCAATAACTTTACATACACATTTATACCAAAATACCAAAAATTTGTTTCTGGAATTTAAATAATTTTTTCTGTATTTTTGGTTTGCAAATAGCAATATGATTATAAGAGGCCATAAAATTCTCTTCGGTTGCTAAAAAAATTTACACTTTTCATTACAGGTTATAGAGAGTCGAAAGTCAAAGAGTCAAATGGTTCGGACGTGTTTTTCTAAGCTCCGTAACTATGATCAGTTTATCGTGCCAATTGTAAAGATTGAACAAAAAATTCTGTCTGTCTGTCTGTCTGTCTGTCTGTCTGTCTGTCTGTCTGTCTGTCTGTCTGTCTGTCTGTCTGTCTGTCTGTCTGTCTGTCTGTCTGTCTGTCTGTCTGTCTGTCTGTCTGTCTGTCTGTCTGTCTGTCTGTCTGTCTGTCTGTCTGTCTGTCTGTCTGTCTGTCTGTCTGTCTGTCTGTCTGTCTGTCTGTCTGTCTGTCTGTCTGTCTGTCTGTCTGTCTGTCTGTCTGTCTGTCTGTCTGTCTGTCTGTCTGTCTGTCTGTCTGTCTGTCTGTCTGTCTGTCTGTCTGTCTGTCTGTCTGTCTGTCTGTCTGTCTGTCTGTCTGTCTGTCTGTCTGTCTGTCTGTCTGTCTGTCTGTCTGTCTGTCTGTCTGTCTGTCTGTCTGTCTGTCTGTCTGTCTGTCTGTCTGTCTGTCTGTCTGTCTGTCTGTCTGTCTGTCTGTCTGTCTGTCTGTCTGTCTGTCTGTCTGTCTGTCTGTCTGTCTGTGCGGAACAATAACCGATTCAAAATTTACAACTTCACTTGAAAAATTTTTTTAAGTTGGTAACCTTCTTTTATTTTTTTTAATGTTAGCCATTCTGGTGGTTTGCCCACACGACGCTGCGGTTGTGAGAAGGAACCAGAGCCACTTACAAATATATTCACACATATATTTTTTCTTATAAATGTTAGCCGCCCTGGTGAGGTATCGAACCCACAACGCAGCGATTGTAAGTAAGATGAAGTAGCGAACTAAGCCTTCTCACCAGAACCACTAATGCTCATACAATACCTTTACCTAATATCGATTAACTTCGGCAAGCTGTATGCAAAACGCTTTCATGTATATACACACACAAAAAATCATGTTTCACATATATAAGTAAAAATAGCTTCGACCTAAAGCTGCTACCTTTAAGAAAATAACACTGCCACAAGACTACCGTTGCCACCTAACACTATTTTCACCTATTACGGTGGTGTATTAGATTTTCATATTACACTTTCATATTACACTTTCCTATACACTGCATATATTCCCAGTACAACATTAAGGTCCGCACACAGTAACGCGAAGTACCGCAGCAGCAGCGAAACTTACTCAAAAATGTTTCTTGCAAATGCGAAAATATATTTGTTTAAGGTGAGAAATTTCATAAAAACAAATAAAAATGTGAATCATTTATAAATTTAAATTCCCGAAAAAAAATACTACAAAATGAACACCTTTCTTAGAAGTCACTCAAGAAATGGTAAAAGGGGAAATCAAAACTTAAAAAAATGTATTTCTCGGAAAGCAGTTTCTTGCTGCAATAAAAGATTCGGTTTTAGTGCGTCAAAATACATAATACGAAAATAAAAATTGAAAAAATCCAATGCATAAAACGCTTTGCAATAAAAAAATTCGACAATCGGAAATAATGTTTAGCCGTAACAGGTGAAAACATTGTTAGGTGGCAACGCTAGCCTTTTGGTAGTATTATTTCCTTAAAGGTGGCAATGGTATATCAAAGCTATATTTTTGTGTGTATATACGCATTCACCATACAGCTTGATGAACTATATCGCCATTAGCTCAGTTTATTTTATAGCTGGCTGTATTCTGTTGGTTAGAGCTTCGGCCATGTCTGCGGCAGTTATAGGTTCAAGCCCGCCACCGGTCGTATTTTTTTTTGAATCCATTGCTTGATATTCTTTTTTCTTTTTTTAATTTTTCTTCTTTTAATGTAACAGTTCAACTTAA
Organism: Heteromyza rotundicornis; assembly: GCA_951394025.1. Classification (NCBI taxonomy): domain Eukaryota; kingdom Metazoa; phylum Arthropoda; class Insecta; order Diptera; family Heleomyzidae; genus Heteromyza; species Heteromyza rotundicornis. The sequence goes on from OX596010.1 coordinate 42,339,699, forward strand.
CACAATTACATCATCAAACAAAATTTCTTTCTATTCTTTACAAAATTTAATAAAAAACTACATATTTCACAAATTTCTATAAAAAAAAATTACATTTAAATTTTAAAAACATAGAAAATATTTTTGCATCTAAAATATATTTAGTAAACACTTAATTTTTTCAAATTAGTGTGTTTTTTTCCCGTGCATGGCACTTGCAAATTTACTAGTGTATTAAGAAACAATATGAACGCGAATATTTTAAACCCAACTGACTTCCCGCCAACAATCATGCTCGATTCAACGAATCCAACAATAACCCATGATGAGACGCTCATATGAAGTGCAGAATGTTCCTCTCCGACTACACCTCTATCAGAGAACATAGACGAGTAGAGAAGCACCACTCGGGAAGTCAGACTCAAAAACATTTTCACGCAACATTTAACCAGAGGACCGCTAACAGAATGCATTTTACAGCGCTTAAGTTTTAACATTTTTCCCTTTGCTCGCTGTTACTTTTTCTGTTTTCTTGTGGTTATTGCGTTTTTTGTGATCTTGTGATTCTCTTGCTTTTTTGCATTCCTTGTGGTTCTTTTCTACTTGTCATTTTTTTGGTACTCCTCCGGTCAGTTGCCAAATTTCTGTGACGTCATGATGTCTTTGGTTGTTTTGAATATTTCTACATTTCTTTTGTGTATTGAAATTGATATGCATTTGGTTTCTTATTCTGTGTCATGCTAGCGAATTGATTTTGTTTTGATTATGCGTACAAATTGTTTTGGTTTTTTGGGCAATTTACAATTATTGTATTTCAACAATTTCATCATATTTGTATTTACATACAATATTTTATTTAATATTATTATTAAAGCAATGTATGTAAATATATTTATTTTCACATTATTGAAGCAATATGTAAATATATTTATTTTCACACAGATTTACAATATAGTCATACATATTTGGCATTATTTCCATTTTGCAATAAGTTCATTAACCTATCAATTTCATAAATATATCACGGTTTTATAGAAATTCATAAATATATCAAACATGCAAACTTCAACAACGGTCCATTCACCGAAGCAATTATGAAATTGCAGAAGTGATCAAAATATAAAGAAGCAGAGTGAATGAGAATGATAGCCAAAAACTAGCGAAAGAAATACAAGTGACCTTGCTTATCAAATATTCTTGGTCTCTTTGTTGTTGCGAGGACACAACGAAAAAAAGAAAGAAATACGACAAGGGAAGAAATTGATAGGTTAATGAACTTATTGCAAAATGGAAATAATGCCAAATATGTATGACTATATTGTAAATCTGTGTGAAAATAAATATATTTACATACATTGCTTTAACCCATTAATGACGAGAGCGAAATTTTCGGAATTTTTTCAAGATTTTTTCAGGAATACCTAGAAATGGCCTAAGAAACGAATTTCTAACTTTTTTTTTTTTGGACCGCTTACCGTTTGCCCAGCCCTGGCCGTTACCATATGGTAACGCTCGTCACAACCCTAGCAAAATTACCTAATTTAAGATATTATTGTTTATAACTACTTTAATTTTAAATTCTTGAAATTTTAGCAATGTTTTAAGATTTATTTTGTAAAAAAAATTTTTATCGACCAATTTTTTTAAATCTAAAAGTTTTTTCAAAAAAATATTTTGTTAAAAAAAATTCTATAAATTCAGGAGCATTTTTGATCACAAAAGTTTCTTCAGCAAAGTAGTTTGTTTTAAAAAAACCCACATTTTTGCATCAAAAAAAAAAATTTTATAGCCCCCAGGAAAAAAGTTAGAAAAGTAGGTCAGTTTTCAACTGGGATTTTCTTGATAATTGCCTGGTAGTCATCTTAGAATGGGGTCCAATAGACCTTTTCAATAGTATTGAAGTTGATATTCTTAAAATTTTGGTAGTCGTTCAAAATTACTACAAAAGGCTGGCCTAATTATCTGTCCGCCACTGTATATAATATGTATCTCCACCTACACCAAAATACTGCTTAGGTTTTCAATAACATAAGAAATATCTCCATATGAACTGAAATTGGAAAGGTCCTCGTCATCATTTGACATACACAATTTACATGGCTGTAAAAGAGGTGTACGATGAAGACCATAGGAAGTACCTCCTTCATCTTCCTCCTAATAATCTTGTCCAGCCGGATAAAATTATGCCTGCCTAAATGTCTTCATCGTAATGTAAATTTGTTAAAAAACAATTGAGTAAGATTTAGCCGGTCGAAGTAAGCCTATCTATACCATACACCCTTCCATCTGAGACCTGGTCGCCATCTTCCGCTCATTCCACCGACGGTACTCACATGTGCTCCATTTAGTAGTACTTTTTTACGTTCATCAGCCCGGCATGACCTAGCCATCTTAGACGTGGATTTTCTATGCGTCATGATGTCATGTCATGATCGGGGTATTGCTCATATAGCTTTTGCGGCACTCACCATCGACGCAAAGCGGACAATATATCTTACGGAGAATTTTCCTACCACAATTCCCGTGAAATTGGGTAACATTTGTTATAAAACTCGACTTTCACTTGTATGGAAGGTAGGCGTGGCAGCTGATCGATTTCGCCCATTTGCAATACCAACTCCTTCTAGGATTTCCAAAGGATAAATTCAATGTTTGGACCGCCTAGCTTTCATTTAGCTCTTTCAATAGCCCATACCAACCATAATAACGAACAGACATACGGATATGGCTAAATCAACTTAAGAGGTGCTGCTAATTTTTCATAAGTACACCAAGTACATAACCACACTTTAAAGACAATTTATAGATAAAATATTTTTAACTTTATATGAAAAAAGCTAAAAAAAAATATATTTCAAACCAATATATAGAAAAAATTTACTTCATTTTACAAAAAATACTCGAATATGTACGCAAATATGTATAAATCTGAATATTAAAAAAAAAATTTTTTTTAATTATATTAAGTACACAAACACACTTTCAAATCAATATACAAAAAAAATATATTTAATTTTACATAAAAAAAGCTCATACAAACATTTTCAGTAAGAAAATTTAAATTTGCTAGGGTTGTGACGAGCGTGCCCATATGGTAACAGCAAAATTCAAAATGATAAAAAGGTAACACAGAAGTTATAAATAATTTTATTTTATACGTTTTCTAATACTTTGATATTCTACCCAAATGCCAAAAAAAAAAATATTTAAAATATATAACTTTCTATGGCAATGAAAAATATTCTTAATGGAAAGGTCGTGACTTTTCGCTGTTTTTGCCCACTTTTCAAAAACACTACTTTTCAATTATCCGCCACGATCGCTACTGACGAGCGATTGCTTAGAATTATATATCAAAAGAAAGATCTAAGCATGCTTTATTTAAATCAAAAAACAGATTAGTGATATTTGTTCAAATATTTTTTTAATTGAATATACCGTGGAACGCTATCAGCGTTACCATATGGTAACACTCGTCGTGAATGGGTTAATAATAATATTAAATAAAATATTGTATGTAAATACAAATATGATGAAATTGTTGAAATACAATAATTGTAAATTGCCCAAAAAACCAAAACAATTTGTACGCATAATCAAAACAAAATCAATTCGCTAGCATGACACAGAATAAGAAACCAAATGCATATCAATTTCAATACACAAAAGAAATGTAGAAATATTCAAAACAACCAAAGACATCATGACGTCACAGAAATTTGGCAACTGACCGGAGGAGTACCAAAAAAATGACAAGTAGAAAAGAACCACAAGGAATGCAAAAAAGCAAGAGAATCACAAGATCACAAAAAACGCAATAACCACAAGAAAACAGAAAAAGTAACAGCGAGCAAAGGGAAAAATGTTAAAACTTAAGCGCTGTAAAATGCATTCTGTTAGCGGTCCTCTGGTTAAATGTTGCGTGAAAATGTTTTTGAGTCTGACTTCCCGAGTGGTGCTTCTCTACTCGTCTATGTTCTCTGATACAACACCCGCAGCAGCAATAGCAACAAACTCGCTTCAATCAGGTAAAGACAGATACATTAAGATGGCCAAGCGGAGACGTAGTCCGAAAGATGGTGACAAAAATATTTATGTAACATCAATAACGAAGGGTAACATACAAGAGACAAAAATACAAATCTACACAGAAATTAATCATAAAAAAATGTTGAATATTTTGGTACAAACCGTAAATCTTTCTACACAAATCAGCTTAAAAGCTGTAAAGGATTGGCGGTAATCATTAAAGGTATAGATCCTGATGTTACGGTTGATGAAATCAAAGATGCGCTCTTATTGGAAGGCTTTAACGTAAAAACGGTCTTTAATATAAAAAATAGAGACAAAATCCCGCAACCTCTTTTCCGTGTAGAGCTTGAGCCTGACAATAACAAACTTGCAAAGGGAGAAACGCATCCCATCTATCAACTTCGTTATTTGATCCACCGAAGAATTTCAGTTGAAGAGCCACATAAGCGCGATGGTCCACTACAATTAAGGCATTCAATCCCGAAGTGTTTTTGAAAATCCCGGGATTTCGGAATTTAAAATTAAAATCCCGGGATCCCGGGGTTTGTTCGGGATTTTCGGGATTTTCCAATTAAATACAATAATTAATATAAAATTAAAGAAAAAATTGTTGCAACAATATTTTAAGTTTAATTTCATTTTAATTCGACAAGAAATAATATTTATTAAATATAGCATTAAACAAAACAAATAATATTTAAAATAAATAAGTCGAACAAAAAGTAATTCTTTTTAAATTACATTGATCGAACAAATAATTTTTTTTTGCCACCTGAATCTGAATATTATCATAAAATTCAGCCAGCTCCATTTCATGCTACACACGAAAAAGTTACCTTCAGTAGTTTTAGTATTATAGCCTGTATCCGGAATTGTTTTTTAAAACATATATCTTTTTTTAAAAAAAAAAAATTGTTTAAATTCAAAAAATTTTATTCAGATCGATAAAAATTGTTTGTTAACCGTTATTGACAAAAATGTTGTCAATTTTTGTGTGTGTGTAGCACTAAATCTTCAAAAGTGGGTTTTTTTTAATTTACCAATTAGATTGGATGTAAATGCACGGCTGTATTTTTGTAGAAAACCGTCAAAAATATCTTAAACAATGCATAAAAAAAGCCTTTTTTGAATCCCGGGATTCCGGATTGAAAATCCCGGGTTTCCGGGATTGAGAAAACGTCCGGGATCCCGGGATTTCGGGATCCCGGGATTGAATGCCTTAACTACAATGTATGAACTGTCAAAAATATGGACACTCTAAGTCATACTGCACGCTACGAAATGTGTGTGTTGTATGTGGTGACTTTCATCAAACGTCCAAATGTACTGCCAGCAAGGAAGATGCAGTCGCAAGGAAATGCAGCAATTGTGGTGGCAATCACACGGCCAATTTTAGAGGTTGCCCAGTATACTGCGAACTCAGAAAACAAATTAAAAGTAGAGAAAAACCTAATTGTTCCTGCAGCTCTACAAACACATCCCTTATACTCTAACTCCAGTGAAAACGTAAACGTAAAAACTGTTTCATATGCCAATGTACTTAAAAATAATATAAGCCCTAATACCATAAATAGCCAGCAGCATACCAATAATAGCACATTAGAACACACGTTGGTGCACATTAGAACAATCTTTAACCAACCTCACTCAAGTCATGACTCAATTTATGAGCTCAATACAGCAAATGATGCAAGACATGATGAAAAATCAAACCTTGCTTTTACAGGCTATATTGTCAAAAAAATGAGTGTGTTCAAATTTTGTTATTTGTATGCTAACGGCTTATGCCATAAATACTTCATAATATTTCTCCTATTCAAAAATTCTGTTTATTCTCCAGTATGTTTAAAATACTTTTATCTTATTTTATCTTTATTATTTCTATTGCTTATAAATTTTTCTCCTTCTTGGTTTATAAAGATACTTGGTCTCTATGTCCTTTTAATTTGGTTATGTTGATAATATTTTATCACTTTCTTTGCAATGCTATCTGTTTTTTGTCTGACTCTCTAGTAAAATGAATTCTATTCCGTTTGGTGGCGTTGGTGAAAATCAAAAGGTTGTGATAGATGTTTTGTGTAGTCAATATGATGGGTTTTCTATTGTACATTTCAATGCTAGAAGTTTAAATACTTTTAAGCTTGATTATGTTAAATATCTCTTTGAAAATTCAAGGTGGTTGCAATTTGTATCACTGAAACCTGGCTTAATAATGACATCGCGAACTCTTATTTTGATATTGCCAATTACAAGCTATTCAGAAGTGATAGACTTGGTAAAAGGGGTGGTGGAGTTGCAATCTATTGCAAAAATTATCTAAACACCAGACTTGTTAGTAAATCATGTGAGTCTCAAGTTGAGTACCTGAATGTTGAAGTGTCTGACCATAACACGAAATTACTAGTCTCTTGCGTTTACAATCCAAATAGAACCTACAGTCTTGAACCGTTTTTCGGTTAACTTTGTAAACTTGTTATTGATTTTGATTCCTTTTCTATCTGTGGTGGTCTTAATGTGAATTTGCTTTCTGTTGACACTGTCTCTGATAATTTTTGTGACCAAGTCAGTTCAGCTTGTATGACCATTATTAATTGTGTGTCACCCACTCGTTTTGCCCCAAATGTGTCACCTAGTCTCCTCGACGTATTTATTCTGTCTGACACTTCTTTGTTATTACTTTTTGACCAAATTTCTTTTATATCCGACCATGACCTGCTTTTTTGCACATTAAATATTCGTTTTTGTCGCAATGTCATTCCTATGTCTGTATCGTATCGCGACTATAAATCCATTAACTGTGCCACTCTGTTTGATCACCTGTCTCAAATTTGTTGGAATGATTGCTGGTTTCTCGAATCTGTTGATGATAAGTTAAATGTTTTTGTCTCTCATGTATACAACGCCTTTAATTATTTTGTCCCTCTTCGTACTATAACTGTCAGTAATAATTCGTGTCCTTGGTATACCTCAAGTGTTAGATTGGCTATAAAAAGAAGGAACATACTGCACCTTAAATGGAAGAAGCGCCAAACTGCTGAAAATTGGGAGCATTTCAAACACGCTCGTAATGAGGCTGTCTCAATAGTTAGACAGTCCAAGAAAATTTTTTATCGAAAATTGAATTGTTTTCTTCCTTCAAAAGTTCTCTGGAAAAATATACGAAATCTTGGAGTTTGTCCCAACACTCAATCTTTTCCTTTCTACTAGCACTGCTCCTTCTAATAATGTTCATTGCCAGACTAATCTGTTTCCTGAAACAGATCAATTCTCTTTTCATAATGTGGACGAGATTGAAGTCATTAAGTCTATTATGAAAATTCGCTCTAACGCTATTGGTGATGATGGTATTCCTTTACGTTTTATTAAATTAATTTTACCTTATAGTATAAGTCCGTTGGTGCATATTATTAACCACTGTTTTACTACATCAAGTTTCCCTAATTCGTGGAAAACGGCTACAGTTTTACCTATTGCCAAAGTTTCTTGCGCTTCTGATATGAACGATTATAGACCGATTAGTATTTTGTCCTCGTTCTCTAAAGTGTGTGAATCCCTTATGGCTAGTCAGATTACTAAATATGTTGACACCCATAAATTGCTGTCGTCTTATCAATCCGGTTTTAGATCTGGACATAGCTGTGCTACTGCAATGCTAATAATTCTTGATGATATACGCATGGCATATGACGAAGGGAATGTTACATTACTCTGTCTATTAGATTTTTCTAAAGCCTTTGACTCTGTTAATCACACCATCTTAGTTAATTGAAAACTCTCTTTGGTTTCAGCGATAGTTCTGCTGGTTTAATTGCTAACTATCTGAAAGGCAGAATGCAGAGAGTCAAGGTGGGCAATGTTTTCTCAAATTACTGTGATATTAAGTCGGGCGTACCCCAGGGTTCTATCCTTGGGCCTGTGCTCTTTAGTTTATTTATAAACGATATTTTTACTGTGTGCAATAATATGATGATGCATGGATACGCTGATGACATTCAACTATATTTTTCTAACCGAATTGGTTTAATTGAAGATCTTAGCTGCAGATTAAATGAAGACTTGATCGCTATTTCCAAGTGGTAAAAAATTACAAATTGTGACCAAAGTGAACAATCTGGGGTTCCATATAAATTCCAGTCTTACATGTACTGTTAATAATATAATTCAAAAAATATTTTTTACTTTACGTTGCCTTTGACTATCTGCCAAATATACTACCGTTGAGTTAAAAAAAAGACTTGTCATTCAACTAGTTGTTCCATTGATTACATACTCTGAACTAATTTACAGTAATCTTGATTCCCATAATTCACATAAATTACAGGTTGCGTTTAATAATGCGGTGAGAATTGCTTTTGATCTGAAACGCTTTGACCATGTTTCTGTTAAATACAAAGAAATCTTGGGTTGTAGCTTGCTTGGTTATTTGAACGCAAGAAACTGTATTTTTCTGCATAGGTTGATAACTTGTAAAACTCCCTCTTACCTTCATGATAAGCTACGTTTCAGTGTTTCTAAAAGAAGTCAAAACCTTATTATACCGCGATTCAAATATCTTAATTCTACAAGATTTTTCTTTGTCAAAGCCATTAAACTTTGGAATTCTCTACCAACTAGTATAAAAAATATCGATAAGCCAAATAACTTTAAGCATTCCATAATTCAATATTATTCTTCCATATAATTTTACTTAGCTAAGACCAAGCATCTTTTCTTTCCTATCTTTTTATTTATTTTTTTTTTCTCTTCTCCTTTTCATTGTTATTTTTCTGTAATCTCTCTCTATCTCTATCTTTATCTTTATCTTTTTATTTATTTTATTTTTAACTATAATTTCCACTTTGATTGTATTTATATAAGTCTGGTGTTAATATATACTGTCTTCCTACATGTACTATAAAAGAATCAATGTCTTATTGTACTAAGCATATATTAAATAAATAAATTGAAAAATTTTAAATTATTACATTACAAAAAAAAAAAAAACCGAAGAACCGTTAACTATCATGAAACCAGCGCATCAATGAATCAGTTATCAAATCACAAACACCGAAAGTGTATTGTAATACAATTTTTTTTAAATAATTAGTAATAAATTTTAATATAAATATAAAGACACTATAATAGGGACAAAGTTGCCAAAATACATGGATTTTTTCTCCCTGAAGAAAATCGATCGCTTCTGCTATAGGGCCCATAAGCTTTAGGTATTCCTCAAAGTATTCAAGCTCATCACTGAGAATGGAACTGTTGCTGTTTTCGTTCGCTGTGATTGTGCATCGTTCCAGAAGGCAAAAACTCAGCGATGAAAATTTTGAAATCCTTCTTTTAAGAAAATCTAACAGCAAAAATAATTTATTTTTACTAAAATTTTACTAGTACTGCAAAGTGCCCATCTAAACATACAATTTGCTTTGCAGCCGCATTAAGGAGTCGATAATGTGTATGATTTTTTTAATTCGAATTATTACGATAAATTTCTGCAATTTATATAAAAAAAACTCAAAGTTACAGAAAATTAAATTTATGTTTGAAGTAAATAAAATGCTTAAATATCTTTCAAAACACCCATTTACAAAAAATACATAAGATCTAATATACGCAGTTAGATCGTAGTAAAATAATGCCATCAGTAGACGAACGTGCTAAACGGCCGCACACGTCTTGTCAGTAGCCAAGTGTCCCGGGCTCAATTCTCAGCTCGGCCAAAACGCAAGTAAGTAAATAATAATTTATATGAACTAAAAGTTCGAAAATATAAAATCAGAATCATAAAATATAACATTTATATGCCAAAAATCTAATTTACAATGAGTGAAAAATATAAATTTAATTTAAAATGAACTAAAAAGGGAAATTCTAGAAATAGATGTTACCAATATATTTTTTGTGCTATTTTTAGCTCAGCCAATCAAAGGCGGAAATAGCGTCAGAACGAGAAAACGGATGGAAATTAAAAAGAGGCATACTGGCATGCCTGCAGACACCTTCTTTTGACCACTGGGTGGGATACCCTCCAAAATTTTCGTGTACACTTTTATTCGAGAAATTGTCGTTGAACTGCTGAAGTACTGTTTTTTCAAAAATGTACTGTTTTTTGTACTGTTTTTATTATTTTTTTGGAATATTTTTTTGATATTTTGTATTGACAAAAAAATGTTGGTAGAACCTTTTTCTGAAATCGTACAAAAAGAAAAACCAGTTGAAGAGTTTCCAAAAAGTGGTACATTTCCGAACATTGAGGAAGTATGCAACTTAATTTTTTCTATAGCGCATTCAAATGTCGCCACTGAAAGAATATTCAGTCTCATATTTTCACGGGACAAATAAACAGGGATACGTCTGTCGCTTCCATGAGTATGCCTGCTGGCAGTCATGGTCTTAGAAGCGGAGTTGGATGGTGTCTTTTTAATTTCCCTCCGTATATTGGTAACATCTATTTCTCGAATTACCTTTTTTAGGTCATTTTCAATTAAATTTATATTTTTCATTCATTGTAAATTAGAGGTTTGGCATAAAAATGTTATATTTTATGATTCTCATATTATATTTTCGAACTTTTAGTTCATAAAAATTTGTATTTACTTACTTGCGTTTTGGCCGAGCTGAGAATTGAACCCGGGACACTTGGCTACTTTTGCGGCCGTTTAGCACGTTCGTCTACCGATGGCGTTATTTTACTACGATCTAACTGCGTATATTAAATCTTATGTATTTTTTGTAAATACGTTTTTTGAAAAGTATTTAAGTATTTTATTTTATTTCAAACATAAATTTGATTGAAAATTTTAATATTTTTTAGCTTTGATTTTTTTTTATACAAATTGCATAAATTTATCGTAATAATTCGAATTTAAAAAAGCATACATATTATCGAATCGTTAATGCGGTTACATACCAAATTGTATGTTTAGAGTTATCAATGTGATTTCTCCTCCTCTATAAATGGATGTAGTAATTATTTAAAAAAAAATGTATTTCAATACACTTCTGGTGTTTGTGATTTCATAACTTATTTATTGCTGCTCTGATTCCATGTTAGTTAACGGGTTTTCGGTTTTAGTACCACAACTTTTGAACGGATTAAATATCAAATGTTCTATAACGAAAATTGTCTGGTCTATAATAGTACTTTTGAAAAGTTTAATTATTTAGTAAGCGAAATTATCGAAATTTTTGTTTGGGAGGCTGATACAGAATGTAGAGAATTTTATGAACTCTTACAAACATTTAATGCAAAACAAAAATACATAAAAAATTATCTAAATTCCAGAAACAAATTTTGGTATTAAATGTGTATGTAAAGTTATTGGATTTGCATTAAATAACCTTCGGCATCTGCAAAATAAAAAAAATCATATTCCTAAAATACTTCCAAAACATTATATGATATTGTTTGAAATTTGAATTTTTTAGAATTAGGTTGATTAATTAATTAGGTTGATTATTTGAATTAGGTTGATTAATTAATTATTTCTAAAAATAAATGGAAAATGGAAACAAATCCACATTTTTGAGTGTAGGTATTCCATTTTATTTCGTAAACTAAAAGAGATACAATAAAATAATGTTCTACAATATTGTATTTCTTAAAAAAAACTGTTAAAATATAATACTAATCAAACAATTCGTTCAAAATCTGCTCAAGCTTCGATTTCACAATTTTTACTACAACTTAAAAAAAAGAGTTGATAACGGAAAACCTTTAAGAGATCTAAAATCAGAGTACAAAAATGTATTACAAAAATTTGGCAGAAATTGCCATAATCAGGATTTGAACCCACGATCTTCAAAATATTTAAGCGTATTGCGTAGCAAATCCATTGACACCATCCACTCTTCTAGCGCTGGCATACCAGCTTGCCTCCACTAGAAGCGAGGATGGAATGTGCAATTTCTACCCATAGCAGGCGTACAGGCATGCCTCTAGCGGAGAGGCCTTGAGAAATTGATTTCTTCTAAGCTAATGCAAATGCATTCAAAGAGTTCAACAAATGTTAACACACTGTTATGCTTTTCAATAAATCTAGTATCGCAGTGGCGCAGAAGCTTTTTCTTTTTGCTTTCTGGTGCATGTTTGGATATAGCATCTTGAAGAGTTTTATTTGCATTTGGATGATTTCGAAATAAGTTAGATACGTCTTTTATGATGCCAAGGCAGTTTCTAGCAGCAGTAACTGACATCGCATTTGATAGAGCAAGATTCAAACGGTGGCTGGCGCATTTTGACATTTTGAACGCTTCATGATTCAATTTGAATTATTTATCGAATATGTTTTCTTTTGTTTTCTTATTTTCAATAAAACTACCACAAACACCTTTGACTGTTACAATGCTGCCAATGAATAAAATACAGGGTTTTGTTTTTAAGCGTAAATAGTTAAGCCCTTGATGCAGTGTTACCAGTTGAGGCATATTTCCCATTTTGAGTGCATTTTCATTACAAATTTGAATAAAAGGAAAAATGGTATTTGCTTCCCTTGCCGAACAAAATAAAAGGAGTTTTAGATACTTTTTGAGGGACTTTCAGTACTAATATACTGGCAACAATTCTTTGATGATAAAGTTTGAGTTGCTTTCTGATATTCAGTAAAAAAAAACGAAATCATTTCGGCTACGTGCCTGTTGAGTACCTCATCGGTATTTAATAAATAATAATCCTTCACTACAACCGTTTAGTTAGTATTTTTTATGGTGTGTGAATCGTTTCCTTCAGCTCAATTTTGTAAAAATCTAAAAATTCGTTAAATAATTTCACACGGAAATATTTTTCTATTGGCAGACCGTCATGTTTCTGAGTTCTTGAAAGTCTTACATCCAGGCTCTCTGCCAACGACATTGATTCAGTGAACATTTTTTCAAAAGATTCTTTGTTCACACGAATTTTTTCAATTTTGCGGTGAGCATTGTCGGCAATCGTCATCAACCAAATCAATATTCTTTTTGGAAAATTTAGACTCAACGCCTGGTAAAGGTTTTAAAACCCACAATCTATAGGATCAAAATAAATTCAAAATCAAGCATTGTATTTCTTCCAGACCATGATATGTAAGTCGCTAACGGCTTCGCCTTTGCACAACATCTATTTAAATTTAGTCTCTTCAACGATTTTACTCTTTCGCAAGAATTCGATTTGGTGTATTTACAAGTACAGTCGAACCCGCTTTACTGAAACACGAATTTGTCACACATTTTGTTTCACTTGTATTGGAAATATACAAATTACAATGAACATTACATTTTTAGGGCGTGTTTCATTTATGCGAAGTTTAATTTAATTGAAATTTGTGTTTTGGAAATTGAATTTTTTTTTCAGTTAACCGGGTTTCAGTAAAGGGAAATAATTTGTATGAAAAAGGCCAAAAAAATTCTGTGGATGAATTTTCGTTTCACTTAAGCTGGTTTTTCGTTTAAGCGGATTTCTCTTAAGCGGGATCGACTGTAAAAGGTATATACTGTCAAATGGATGAGTATACGTACAATTTGCTACCGCGGTAAAAAATGTATCTTATACATTTAATTATACACATACATTCTCATAGAAGCTAAATTTGTTTTTTTATTCAAACAATTTAATTTAATTTTTTGAAAAAAAAATAACTTAATTTGAAAATTTAGCGATAGGCGAAGGGGTTTATCCTCTTTATCCCTTTATTTACGCCACTGCTGCAGGGATATTCATATCATTGTGGATGTTTGCATTTCTTATAAACCAAGGGTCTCTGGCAATTTGTCTCAGGATTTTAGATTGGACTCTCTGGAGCCCCAGAGCTCAATTCCATATGTCCATATGGGTTTTATTATACTTTTGTATATTTGGACTTTGTATGTGAGATTTAGCGTAGAGGCCTTTGAGATTAGCCAATTTAGTTCCAATAGTTTTAGTTTAATCTGGGTGATTTTGGATTGAATGTGCGTCGGCGATCGAGGTATTCCAAGATACTTTGCTCCGGAACTTTCAGGGACAACTTGGCCGTTTATCTTCAGAGCAGGGCGCCTTCTTAGAGTGAAGGCTAAGTGACATCTTTTGGATTCGTTGACTTTGATTTTCCATCGTGACAGTATTTCGTATTTTTGGGAGAAAAAGCTTTTATATTTTACTACAAATTTTCTATTCGTGTAATATTTTTTAAGTAGGCAGTGCATATTAGCTGAGAGAATATGCTGTAATTTGTAAAAAAGTCCTTCGTGCGAGACTCTTTCGAAGGCCTGGCTGATGTTGTGAGTTAAAATCGAGTCCCACGATTTTCACCACATTCGCTGATCAAAAAATGCCTTCCAAGCACAAATTATGTCCCACGGTTTGAAACGCGCGCAATCGTTGTTCTTGTGTATGCATCAACAGCCAAAGCTGACGCAGCTATAGCATTGATGTGTAACACGATAACGTTTGCTACAAGAATTTGGTCAGCCAACAATGGATTGGTGTGACTAAATGCAGCGTGGGCAAATATGATTTGTGCCTGGAACAGCTACTAGAAGTATCCACTGCGATTCCTACGGGACCCTCCAATGCGATAAATAAAATAATAGAAATATACAAAACCTGAACGAATTGTGAATTTATTTTTAAAGAAACAAAAAGTTGATTACAACAATGGCGCAGCCGGTTTTCGAACCGAAGTAAACGTTCGACGAAATAAATAAATAATAAAACGTTCTGTAAGAACATTTTGGTAGGATGTGTTTCAACTCAAGGTTTTTTGTGTTTTACAATTCTTTCGTTTCCATTTTTGAATTTTTTTTTTAAAATAGGTAGAAATAACAGAACACTTCGAAAAAGTCGGAAAAGGTAAAATTGTACCTAATTTGCATTAACATAGCCAGAGAATGTTAATCCCTATATATATTATAAAACTGAGTGTGTGTCTGTCTGTCTGTCTGTCTGTCTGTCTGTCTGTATGTCTGTCTGTCTGTCTGTCTGTCTGTCAGTCTGTCTGTCTGTCTGTTTGTCCCTCAATCACGGCTAAACGGCTGTACCGATTCTCTTGAAACTTTCAGGATAAATTCTATAGGTATCGACATGTAACATAGGCTATATGCGGTTGGGATTGGACAAAGGGGCGTGGCACCTCCCATACAACACAAAATATGTCTACAAGGTAATTTAGTAACTATTGAATTGAATTTGAATTGAATATTGAATAATAAATACGAAATTTATCACGAAGTTGCATAATAACTTTTCCAAGCTTTATGCCAAATATGAGCATAATTGGACAAGGGGCGTGGCACCGCCCACACAACACGTAACTTAAACAACAGCTAATTAAGCAACTTTTGGATATATTTTAATGAAATTTGGAATGGAACTGTATAGTATGTTTTCCCAGCTATGTGTCGAATATGGGAATAATTGGACAAAGGGGCGTGGCACCTCCCACACAACACATAACTTAAATACCAGCTAACTAAGCAACGATTGAATATATTCTAATGAAATTTAGCATGAACTTGTACAGTTTGTTTTCCCAGCTATGTGTCGAATATGGGAATAATTGGACAAAGGGGCGTGGTACCTCCCACACAACACTTAACTTAAATACCAGCTAATTAACTAATGGATATATTTTAGTGAAATTTGGAATGGAGTTGTACTGCTATGTGTCGAATATGGGAATAATTGGACAAGGGGCGTGGCACCGCCCATAGAATTTTCTACCACATATCACGGCTTTACTGATTTTATTGAAATTTTAAGGTAAAATTGTGTTAGTAATGGAATTTGCAATAGGACATAAGAGGTTGGATTTGGACAACGGGGCGTGGCACCTCCCATACAACAAAAAAATATTATTAAAAAGTAACTTAGTAACTATCGAATATTAAGTGGTCCATGCCACCAACTGCGCCCTTGCCCATTTTTTGGGTGAATCATACCGGGTGGGATTACAACTGCCACCAATTGCGTCCTTGGACTTTTTTTTGGCTGAATCATACCGGGTGGGATTACAACTGCCACCAAGTGCGCCCTTGGACTTTTTTTGGCTGAATCATACCGGGTGGGATTACAGCTGCCACGAAGTGCGTCCTTGGACTTTTTTTGGGTGATTCCTACCGGGTGGGATTACAACTGGCACCAAGTTTCACGGGGGGAAAAAACCATCAACTACAGCGCCATTGAAATTGTCGCAAATTCCTATATATATTTATTTTAAAATTTTATACAACCCGTGCAACGCCGGGTATGTAACAGCTAGTTATATATATAATTAACATTCTGTGGTGATTGTGAACTTGTGAATAGCCCTGCGGAGGAAAACAATGGATAAGCTCACATGAATTTTGGTTTGTGCGGTTTGTGCCTTGACTAAGTGTAGTGAAATAAAATTATTATAAATACCCCTGAATGAATAGATTTTTTTGGCAATTTAAACGTTTTTTTTGTCAGAGAATAAACTAACCCATTCACGACGAGTGTTACCATATGGTAACGCTGATAGCGTTCCACGGTATATTCAATTAAAAAAATATTTGAACAAATATCACTAATCTGTTTTTTGATTTTAATAAAGCATGCTTAGATCTTTCTTTTGATATATAACTCTAATATTTTTCAGTGTTACAAAAAGTTATATATTACGGATGTTTGTTTTCTATCATTTGAGGAGAATATATATAAAACGTATTTCAAAAAATCTTTTATTACTTCGGTGTTACTTTTTTATCACTTTGCATTTTGCTGTTAGCATATGGGCACGCTCGTCACAACCCTAGTAAATTTAAATTTGTACTAAGAAATATTTTTTTTTAACTTTTTTCATATAAAATTCTATATATTTTATCTACAAATTGGTTTTAAAGTAAGATTGTGTACTTGTTATACTTATGAAAAATTAGCATAGCTTCTTGAGTGGATTTTGCCATATCCGTATGTCGGAATGTCATTCAGTATGTCCATCTTTCTGATTGGTAAGAAGATTGAAGCAAGCTAGGCGGTCCAAACTTTCGACTTAACTCCTGCAGGTCCTAGAAGGAGTTGGTATTGCAAATGGGCTGAATTGGTCAACTGCCACGCCTACCTTCCATACAAGTGAAAATCGTCTTTAGAAACAAATATAACCCAATTTCATGGCAATACCCCGATTACGACATGACATCATGATAGCTAGATCATGCCGAGCTTATGAATGTAAAAATTCTACATCTAAAAAATGGAGCACATAGTGCTGTGAGTACCGTCGGTGGAATGAGCGGAAGATGGCGACCAGGTATCAGCTTCATACAATGCAAAAGTACTATTCTTTCTAAAAATCTGCTTCCCCGACAGTAATTTCTACTACTCTTGATTTCCACGCATTTGATAGTTTGCTTCTAAATTCATCTAATTCATGATCTGAACTTAAAATGAGCGGCCAATATTCATAGCCAAATTAAGCTCCAACTTAACTTTAGTAATATACTAAGTTGACAGATAATACACTGAACTGGCAGCTACTAAGCTGGTTCTAAATTTGACTATGAATATGCGCCATCGATTTCAGCCTACTGATAAGCTTTATTATGTACCATTTTATTACATTAAAACTCACAATTGTTTCTTTTATTTTTTCGGTTTCGACTTCGGTTTCGGCCGAAAAAAAAAATAAAAAATTTCGGCCCTTTCGGTTTCGGCCGAAATTAAAAAAAGCGATTTCGGTCGGTCTCTACTCAGAAGCTGGTCTAATCCCAACTGACATTAATCATCCAAAAAATGTACAAGGACGCACTCAGAAGCTGTCCTAGTCCCACCTGACATGAATCATCCATAAAATGTCCAAGGACGCACTCAGAAGCTCTCATAATCCCACTTGACATGAATCATCCATAAAATGTCCAAGGACGCACTTAGAAGCTGTCCTAATCCCACCTGACAGGATTCATCCAAAAAATGTCCAAGGACGCACTCAGAAGCTGTCCTAATCCCACCTAACATGAATCATCCATAAAATGTCCAAGGACGCACTCAGAAGCTGGTCTAATCCCAACTGACATGAATCATCCATAAAATGTCCAAGGACGCACTTAGAAGCTGTCCTAATCCCACCTGACAGGATTCATCCAAAAAATGTCCAAGGACGCACTCAGAAGCTGGCCTAATCCCACCTGACGTGATTCATCCAAAAAATGTCCAAGGACGCACTCAGAAGCTGTTCTAATCCCAACTGACATGATTCACCCAAAAAATGTGGCAAAAACGCAATTGGGGCAGATAGGTAATGAAGTAATGGAAATTTCATTACTTCATTATCATTACTATCGCAATGAAGTAATGGTAATTTCATTACCATTGCAATGAAATTTTCATTACTTCATTACCATTACCATTACAATTACCATTGCAGTAATGGTAATGGTAATGGTAATGGTCGCTCAATTTCCCAAGTCTGTTAAAAACTGACCTACTTTCCTAACTTTTTTCCTGGGGACTTTAAAGTTTTTTTTTTTACTACATACAATTTTACTACAGGTCACTGAATACACGAAACACCAAATATGTCTGTTTCTCATGTTATAACGTTTTTTTTTGCGTCCTCCTAGATGTCAGAAATAAAATTGGTTGTGAATATTTATTATTCAATCCACAAACTTAAAGCAAATTCACAATTATTGGTTCTGAAATTTGAATATTGTATGTCGAGGTTGATGAAATAGCTACAAAGTTCTGATAGAATTCTATTTTTTAAATTTGTGAAGTATACTTTGTGGGTTTTTCTGTACTATTTTTCAGAACCAAAAATTCAAAAAAACTATACAAAAAATTGAATAAAAATGCTAAAAAAAATCGCAAAAATTAGGGACTTGTGTGGGTTTGTGTAGTTTGTCGATTTCTATTATTTCATAAAGTTTATTTGACCCAAAGCAATATATAGAAATACGTGCATGTAAAAAACATGATTTATAGAGGTTTTTTGTAAATGGTCCAGCTCACGGATTACAGTTGCTAGAGCCGAAATATTTTGAGAATCACCATAAAATAGACCAAAGTACATTTCCAGGGGGTGACCCGGGCCACTTTTTTTTTCGTCCATACAACGTGAGGCGGTTTACTGTACAGGTGTTTTTTTTCAATGTATATCCTTGCATATTGCTATCCAAATCCTACTTTACTATTTCTTAAAAATATGCCATTAAAATAAAAAAAAAATTTCCGATTTTTTCTTTGAATGTCCAGTTGAAAATGGAAAAGTCCAGATATTTTTTTTCAAAATCCAGACGAAGATCATTTTGCATGTGGCAACCCTAGTCTGGATTACTGCAAAATCAATAACGTCTGGAATTTTGCGTCTGTCTGATGGCCAGTATGTTGGCGTGCCTGACGAAACCACATCAAGGCCGAGTCTGCTGGTAGTATTCCATAGTAATCTTCCTTTGGGCGAAATCAGACGAGAGCCCCAATAAGTGTGTTTGGCATTAAAATCTCCAGCTACGAGAAATTTTTGGCCAAGGGTTGCAAAAAATGTTTGAAACTGCTGTTCAGTTATTTTTGAGCTGGGTGGACAGTAAATTGCCGATATTGTTAGTCCTTTTATGTATTCATCAAGGCATATGCTGGTGGCTTGCAAATACTCGGTGCAAAATTCATGTAAAACATAGTGTTCGATTCTGTCTTTAATTAGAATCGCTGATCCGCCTCGAGCTTTACCACCTGGGCGTTTAGTGTCGTACAACTTGTATCCGGGTATATTAAAAATGTGTTTTTGGGTCAAATGGGTCTCTGAAATTAGCATTACATCTATACAGTATGAATTGAGGAATTGTATAAGTTCCAATTTATGTTGGCATAAGCCATTCGCGTTCCAGAAGGATATTTTTATCGCATTCATGGTTTATTATTTATAAGGGTCTGGATTAGCATGTTTTGATTGCGTAACATCTCTTGCATCATAGTTTGCATGCCGTTCATAAACTGCGACATGTTTTGCATAAACATCGGGAGTGCTTGTTCAAGGCCAATGTTCTGTTGAGCGGGTTGAATAACTGGTGGATCTTGGTTATTGCCTTTGAGTACATTTGCATATGAAAATTGTTGTTGTTGTGGTGCAGTCATAGCTCCATTCCCTTGGAGTGGTGGGTATGATTTCATCTGGGCAATATTGGCTGGAGTAGGGTATGCTATCGTCGCAGTTGTTGCCCTGAAGGGCTTCGTTTGGGAAGAAACCTTATTTTTAAGTGTTTTATAGACTACACATCCTCTATAATTTGCAGTGTGATTTTTACCACAGTTACTACAATGTCTAACGGCTGCATCGTTCCTAGATTTCGGGCATAATTGGGTCTGGTGCAAGTCACCACAAATAACACAAACACTGGGAAGTGTATAATATTTTTTTGTGTGGCCAAATTCCTGGCAATTTTGGCATTGTATTGGACCACGGCTTTTACGTGGCTCCTCAACACTGACTTTACGGTGTAATAAATACCGCAGATTATATATGGGGTGGGGTTCGCCTTTTTTTAGAGTCTTGGGATCAAATTCGAGTTCAATGCGGAAGAGGGGTTGTGGTAACTTATTTCTATTTTTATGTTAGATACAGATCTGACCTGAAATTTTTGCTCTGTTAATGCGGCTTTTAGTTCATCGCATTCGATGAAAGAGTCTATACCTCTTATTACAACCATAAGGCCTTTGCTGCTTTTGAGCTGGTATGTGTAATAGCTCCTATTGCACTTATCGAAATTATCAAAAACTTTTCGAAAATCTACCTCATTATAAATTTGAATTTTAGTTTCATGGATAGCGCCCTTGAGAATGGGCATCACATGAAATCTGTTGGCACCAGCAAGCTGTGTTATCAGAGAATTTGAGTTTTTTCTCTGAGATAAATTGGCGGCGGCTTCGACGTTTTGGGTTTAGGGTCTGAATTTTCTTCTTCATACAATAAAGAATATCTATTTTGGCCAAGATTTACGGGCTGGATATTCGATTTGGATTTAAAAATCTTAGGCGTATTGGTATTTTCTGGAGGGGTCGCTTGACGCTTTTGCATTGTAGGGTCTGGTTTTTGCAGGTAGCGGTGCATGCCTGTCTGCACTGCCGAACCTGCAGTAGTCTGCTCGAGAGAGTTAATTTTATTGTCTTTTTTCGCTGACTGGGGCTTATGAACAGACTTTTGATTCTCTGTAAATTTATTAAGAGGGTCTGGCGTAAGGGTATTAAGAGAATTTGTACTTGCCAAAGTCGATTTAGATGCTGCGGCTGCTGCCATTTCCGTTTTCTGCTGGATGTATGGTGTTGGGGTTTCGCATTGTTCTCGCCAAGGAACAGATGGTGATGCGAGAGAGCTTACGAAGAGCGCCTCTGCAGAGCGACTCTTCAAAATAGTGTTTTCAGCTAGAATAGCATTGTTGGCAGGAAACACAAGAGTGAGTTGCGATGCAATCTCAGAGAATGCAGAGGCTTTTAACTGCGACGCTTTCGCTGGTGCTTCAGCATTGTTTGTTGTTTTCCGACAAACCGGTTTGTGAGATTGAATCAAGTGGCGGCGTTCTCATCATATTGATCACTTTTCAATTTTGTTTATTGATTATTTATTTGGCCTTTTACAGTCAGTGCCAAGACTAATGCGAGATTGTTGGGCGCCTTTTCGGCGCACAGGTCCCGCACAAATTTCGATTTTTTTTTGTATTTTTATCACATTTTAGCCAAATTTTTCACGTTAATCATGTGAAGTATTGAATTCTCAATAATTCTCGTATGCCAATGAACCCCAATTGAGTGGCGGACAGGGCTGGCGCAATTGAAAATAAGGAAATGAAAACCCATTTCCTTACAAAACATACCATTTGAAAAATTGTTTTTCATTTACAACAGTTTTGAAAAAATGTATGGTTGTGCTTTAAGGTATCGATATGAACAGAAAAATTATTAATATTCAAAAATGTAAACAAGTTAAATATATATAAGCATACTTTAATTCATGAAGCTTTTAACACAGAAGTTTTAAGATTATAAACTAAAATTACACTAAATGAAGTTACTTTTACCGTTACATAAATGAAACGTTGAGCTTCGTTTCCAGCTCTATAGAAAGGACTCAAGAAAAATCTTGTCAAGTTTCTTATGCTGCAAAATTTTATTAGATCAGCATTTTTTGACAAATGACAAAGCAAAAATTTTCATTTCCGTTTTCTTCATTTACTTTTGCTTTCTATTTTGGTTAGTCTTTTCTAAAGAAATTGGAAACAATTCCAATTTTCTGAAGAGGGCACGGAGTGGCCGTGTCGCATTTCGTTAACAAATGGAACAACAATTTTACCGAAGTGGATACGAGTTAAAGAAAAATTACTTATCAATTTCTTAGCTTTTTTCGAAATGAAGTTTGACAAGTACTTTAGAGCTGGAAACAAACCTTAAACAAAAAAAATATTTGAGAAAAAAAATTGAAAAATAAGTTTATTATTAATCTGATATCTTCGCGTATATTGTACCAAAAATGTCAATGTAGTACCAATGTACTTTCGCGGGTGCTTCAGCATTGTTTGTGTTTTCCGAGAAACCGGTTTGTGAGATTGAATCAAGTGGCGGCGTTCTCATCATATTGATCACTTTTCAATTTTGTTTATTGATTATTTATTTGGCCTTTTACAGTCAGTGCCAAGACTAATGCGAGATTGTTGGGCGCCTTTTCCGCGCACAGGTCCCGCACAAATTTCGATTTTTTTTTGTATTTTTATCACATTTTTAGCCAAATTTTTCACGTTAATCATGTGAAGTATTGAATTCTCAATAATTCTCGTATGCCAATGAACCCCAATTGAGTGGCGGACAGGGCTGGCGCAATTGAAAATAAGGAAATGAAAACCCATTTCCTTACAAAAATGTATGGTTGTGCTTTAAGGTATCGATATGAACAGAAAAATTATTAATATTCAAAAATGTAAACAAGTTAAATATATATAAGCATACTTTAATTCATGAAGCTTTAAACACAGAAGTTTTAAGATTATAAACTAAAATTACACTAAATGAAGTTACTTTTACCGTTACATAAATGAAACGTTGAGCTTCGTTTCCAGCTCTATAGAAAGGACTCAAGAAAAATCTTGTCAAGTTTCTTATGCTGCAAAATTTTATTAGATCAGCATTTTTTGACAAATGACAAAGCAAAAATTTTCATTTCCGCTTTTATTCATTTACTTTTGCTTTCTATTTTGGTTAGTCTTTTCTAAAGAAATTGGAAACAATTCCAATTTTCTGAAGAGGGCACAGAGTGGCCGTGTCGCATTTCGTTAACAAATGGAACAACAATTTTACCGAAGTGGATACGAGTTAAAGAAAAATTACTTATCAATTTCTTAGCTTTTTTCGAAATGAAGTTTGACAAGTACTTTAGAGCTGGAAACAAACCTTAAACAAAAAAAATATTTGAGAAAAAAAATTGTAAAATAAGTTTATTATTAATCTGATATCTTCGCGTATATTGTACCAAAAATGTCAATGCAGTACCAATGTACTTTTGTCTTTAAAATTGTACCAAAAAAGTACAGTTGTACCAAAAAAATCATGCCTGATGTACACTGACTAATAAGTAATATATAATTTTGTCAAACTGTGAAATGTAAAATTACATTGCAAAGTTTTTTTTTTTTTTCGTATTTTTAAAAAATTTTAAACGAATGTAATATGTAATAAAACTAATAAAACTAAAAATGTAACCAACAGATATGAAATTATTTCCTTAGAAAAGATGGGTAAAATTACCTGGGAAAAATAATCTCATTCATGTCAATTAGATACATGCCAAATAAATAAAAAAAAATAATAAAAAGAAATTTCACATTTTCAATTAATGGCAGCAATCTCCACCGAATTTGATGTATTTCTTGAAGAGTTGGGGTCGGAAATCGAGAGGTATTGTAATTCAAAACAGGATTTCTTAGCCATACAGCGAGGGGTTTATTCCAGGGAGAAGCTCGAAAAGTTACAGGAGGCAGAAATTGTACTAGGGTTGTACAGTTAAAGATCAGCTAAAAACCGAGGTAGCACAGAAAACTTTAGATGCTTTTGAAAAAACATATAAAGACACCAAAAAGGTATTATCAGAAGCGGACGAACTTGTAACTAAATTGGAAACAGAAAATGACCAATTAAGAAACCTAATAAAAAATAAAAATATAACACCAGCAGCGTGACCAGAATGGAATATAATATTCCACTTCTGGAATATTTTTGAGCTTAATGAAATATGTTTTTTAAAAAAATATTCGAATATAAAACTAGAATATTTATTTTTCAAATAGGAATATTTTGGGGAAAAAATATTCCACTTTGTTTTGTGTTTTAGAGCAAATTTAATTAATTTTGTTGGTGTATTTCAAATAAAATATCTCAGGTAACATCGTGAACTCAAGAACCTGTCTATATGGACGCATATATGACGCTCACTTTCCATTTCTCCAACATCTTCCCCCCCCCCCACACATGAGCGCGACCTACGCAGAGGCCAGTATTCGCAGTCGGGGCTTTACCCACACCTATATGTGAAAGATCTTCTCAGATTTTCTAGAGTGTGTTTGGCAAATTTACGTATACACCCCCGCACCCACCAAAATGAAAATACTCACTTTGGCGGCACTCATGTCTGTATAGGCGAAAACATAAATGTCGACAGGTTCCCCTCCCTCAAACAGGTTCCAAGAGTACAAAAGCTCTAGTCCAGGTTTTGACATTTTACTATTGTAATGGCGAGGCTGGCAATACCTTCATCGGATCGCCGCCGTTCACTGAGCTAACTTAACGAAAGCAAAAGCGAAAGAAAGGAGAAGAAAGCAAGAGAACTTTGACAGCTCAAACAAAATATTCAGTTTTCTTCTTCCGCGCGCCGGTCGCGCGAGTGGCGAATTTGTTTTGCTTAATTTGTTAAGCAAAACTAATTTATAAAAAAAAGTAACAATCAATAAAATTGTGCAGTGCGTTAATTCGGTCAGTGCGTATGTGATTTTGTTCCTCCGATTTTGTTCGCCTGTCGCCCCGAACAAAAGGGAAACATTCAAAAAAAACATAACAAACAAAACAACAACAACTGTGCCGCGAATTTATACCGCGACAACCCCACCTCCACCTCCGCTAAAGTTGCTTGGTTCCTGAGACCAACCAACTTTCGAATCTAACCGGAGAAAAATCACCCTGAGTCGATGTGCGGCCTAAGGTCCTGCACATGCCATGTCCCCTTTTCTCGTCCGTCTTCGTCTTCCAAAACATATGTCCACGGAGACACCCTCTTTTTAACCCTAAACGGTCCAGCAAATTTCGGAGCTAACTTCGCTGCAAAATAGTTTGCAGAATCGGACAAAACAAAATTACGTCTCCATACTAACTCGTGCGGTAAATACTGTACATCTCTACGTCTGAGATTGTAAGTCTTTGCTGTCTTGGCACTTGCCATTTCTAACTTCTTCCGTATGTCTTCCCTCAAGTCTGCCATTAACTTGGCCCGGTCCTCACTACTACTGTCCGGTTGGTCTGAGTCTCCCACTCGTCTATAATCTCTATCACCCCTGACCGCCATATTTCGGCCAAAATTCACGAAGTATGGAGACGCTCCCAAAACCTCATGCTGCGATGTTCGAATGCAGCACGCCACCCTTGAGAGGTGAGTATCCCACGTCCTGTGGTTCTCCGACACGTACGCCCTCAAAGTGGTCTTAATAATTTGGTTAATCCACTCGGCCGGATTAGCCTGCGGATGATAGTGTGCAGTGTACCGCATCTACACACCATACGACGCGCATAAACTCTGCAGCTCCTTGCTGCGAAACTGTGGCCTATTGTCGCATACAATGGACCTCGGAACTCCAAAGAGCAAGAACACGTTGTCCTCTAACTCCTTGCAAACGCTCTTTGCCGTTGCATTTCGCAACGGAAACAACAAGGGGAACTTGGTGAAGTAGTCAACCACCGTTAAACAAACTATTTGTCCCTGCCTTTATGTGTTTATATGACACCCCATTTTTAATTCTCCAAGCTGGGTAATCGAGTGGTTAATCCTCCACTTTCCTAACCATGGAATCCACCCATGGATCTCTAACACGCCCATCTACCTCCCCTACGACTGGTACACCTCTAGAAAGCATGTTTTTGAGCCATACCAACGAATAATGGTCGGTCACCACTGTGAACCTGACCCCTTCGATGTATGGCCTCAACTTCTCAACTGCCCACAAAACAGCCAAACACTCCTTCTCGGTAGTGGAAAATTTCCTCTCGCATCTACTCAACGACCTACTCAAATACGAAATGACCTTCTCCCCTTCATCAAACTGCTGTGTCAAAACGGCACCTATTCCAAAATAGGAAGCATCAGTCTGAACTACGAAGGGTCGTTCGAAATCAGGACTGCTCAGGACCGGCGCCGTCACTAGGCGCTCCTTGGCCTTCAAAAAGCTGTCATCGCACTCCGGCGACCATCTAAACCTGTTCTTCTTCTTTAGAAGATCAGTTAGAGGCCTGACTTCCCTTACATTTTTGGGCGCTGGAATTTTCAGCATTGCCTCAACTTTCTCGGGGTCAACGTG
This sequence comes from Heteromyza rotundicornis, assembly GCA_951394025.1. NCBI lineage: Eukaryota > Metazoa > Arthropoda > Insecta > Diptera > Heleomyzidae > Heteromyza > Heteromyza rotundicornis. Next base: position 42,366,204 of record OX596010.1, read on the forward strand.
CAAGCCCTGTCGATCAACAACATAACCTAAGTACCGTAGCGAAGAAAGACAAAAATTACATTTTTCTCTATTTAATCTAAGCCCTGCCGAACAAATCCTCCTCAGGACCTCCTTTAGAACCTCAACATGCTTATCAAATGTATTTGTAACGATAATAATATCGTCCAAATACACGAAAACATGAGGTTCCAAGTCAGCCCCAAGGACCTCATCTATAAATCTCTGCCAAGTTGCAGGCGCATTGTGCAGGCCATAAGGCATGCGCTTGAACTGGTAGAGCCCCCTACCCGGAACTGTAAATGCCGTACAGGCCCTAGACTCCTTCTCTACTGGGATCTGCCAATAAGCGGATTTTATATCCAAGCTAGAGAGATATTTGGCATCCTTCAGCTTATCTAAAATACCCGAAATATAAGGGAAGGGGTAACTATCTCGATCCGTATTTTTATTCAGTGTCCTATAGTCGACACAAAACCTATAACTCCCATCCTTTTTCCTAATCATCACAACCGGTGATGCCCAAGGGCTGTGAGAAATCTCAATCACACCCTTTTCTAACATATCCTCTATTTCCTCATCTATGCGCCTCTGAATAGTGGGCGATACCGGATAGTATCGCTGCTTGACTGGTTCCACATTTGGCTTTGTACGAATCCGATGTTCGACCAAATGTGTACAACCAAGTCCCTCAGGCATAGACCTAAAAACATCTGCATCAAACTCCTCAAGAACCGATTTTTCCCTAGTTGACAACGAAGACCTATCAACTATCGCCGCTACTGACGAGACCTCGACTTGGTCGGAAAACCTCCACTGATTCTTGGCTAAATCTGGCACTACACCGGCCTTAGACCAAAAGTCTACTCCAAGAATCAATGATTGGGGTAAATCCGGTATTACGAGGCATTCAACGAGGACCGACTTGCCCTCTACCTCGAAAGGGACCGAAACTACCCCCTAACCGGAACTTGTTCACCATCAGCAAGCGCAACCTTGCTGACCGCAGACGCTAATAAACTTATCCCCCAGGACTTTAATGTGTCCCAGCCTGACCTACCAAGAATCGTGCTGGTAGCCCCCGAATCTAAAAGCCCTAACATGCCCTCAAACAACAAAGCCTAAAACTAGTCATTACAAAACAATTATTAAAAAAACTCAAAAAAAAAATTATCAAAAATTTAAAAAAAAAAATAATTCCAAAAAAAATATATATGTGTATAAAAATATACCAGCGCGTACCACGCTCACAGAATAAAAAAAAAATGTAAATAAATAAAATCAAATTGAAAAAAAAACTAGAGAGTGGACTATCTTCGGCTATACCGAAGTTGAAATACCCCCACACAGTAGGAAGAAGTACCTCGAAAATATAAAAATGTGGTCTCAAGACCCTATTTTGAGCCAATTATAGGTGGGTTTGGAGCCCGGAACATGTCCAAAATCCATTTCTAAAAATTTCCAATTAAATCCACAAAAAAAAAAAAAATTGGTCTCAAGACCCCATTTAGACCCTTATATATGTGGCTTCGGAACCTCGGACCATGTCAAAAATACGTTTTTAAACATTTCCAATCGAATACAACAATAAAAAATTTTTACCTTTTTTTTTCGGTGTATGGGAGCCACGCCCAGTTTTTGTCCGATTTGGCTGATTCTCGAACTTGATCTCAGTATTCACGAGAAAAACATGTACCCAAAGTTTCAAGTCGATATCTCCAAAACTGCGACCGCTATCGTGCGGACGGACAGCCGGACAGACGGACAGACAGACGGACATCGCTAAATCGACTCAGGAGGTGATACTGATCAAGAATATATATACTTTTCCATAGCGGACACGCCTCCTTATAAGCGTTACAAACGTTGTGACAAAGTGAGTATACCCTGCCACAGTGAGTGTGGAGGTATAATTATTAAAAATATAAACTTGTTTAGTTTTTTATTCCTATGTATTTTTACGTCCTGAATCGAAATCCGGAAGAGTTTTGCCCTGGACGCTTATAGTTTCCGAGATATTTGCATTTAAAGTTCCGAATTTTCCCATGTAAAATATTCACTTCTTCGTTATTGAATGAAATCTTCTTCTTCCTTGAATGTATTTGTTCATTCGTTTTAGGCACAATTTTTGTCATTTGTGTTTTTTTTTTTTTATTTTGACTAATTAATTTTTATACCCCCACACTCACTGTGGCAGGGTATACTAACTTTGTCACAACGTTTGTAACGCCCATAAGGAGGCGTGTCCGGTATGGAAAAGTATATATATTCTTGATCAGTATCACCTCCTGAGTCGATTTAGCGATGTCCGTCTGTCTGTCCGTCCGTCTGTCCGTCTGTCCGTCCGCACGATAGCGGTCGCAGTTTTGGAGATATCGACTTGAAACTTTTTTTACATGTTTTTCTCGTGAATACTGAGATCAATTGGAAATTTTTAGAAATGGATTTTGGACATGGTCCGGGCTCCAAAACCACCTATAATTGGCTCAAAATAGGGTCTTGAGACCACAATTTTTTATGTTCAAGGTACTTCTTCCTACTGTGTGGGGGTATTTCAGCTTCGGTATAGCCGAAGATAGTCCACTCTCTAGTTTTTTATTTATTTAGCTTTTTTTGAATTGGTCGGAGCAGCGGAGTTCGCGATAGTTCGGTGAGTCCGTTCCATTTTATTTTTTTTAAAATTTTGTTTGTAATTTAATTTTTTGTGGTCTGTGGTGTTGTCCAAACATGTACATGATAAATTAAAATATTTACTTATATTTAAAATTATTTTTAATACAAAAAATTGTCAGTATCTATGTAGTTTAAGAACAACACTTGTAAAGGGTTTTTTTCCTCAAATAAATACAGTCCACATGTCGAAGTAATCTACACTTGTAAATTATGCATAAGTATTTCTAAGATGCATGGGATCATCCCTTTGCTGTACACAGACAAGTTATTTTTGACAACATGCACTATAAGAATATTTTCTTATCGCCTCTTGCATGCGAAGATTTAGTACGATCCTTTCGGGGTCGTAAATTAAATATGCACTGAAATATTTGTCTAGCAATGAATACACAAAAAGACCAACGCAAAGGTTGGTATTTTGTGCATACCTAAATGATAAGCATTATTGTACGTTTTTTTAGTTTTTAAGATTCTTGTATATAAATTATAAAAATAAAATCAGTATCATACAAATACTCGAACCGAGTAGAACGCTAGTTTTTTCGGTTGTCCAGATCTTACAAATTTGAACAAAGTAATTTTGGTCCGTCGAACAACGGAATCCGTGGCAGCTATTTCCTCATCGGCACAGAATTCCATTGCATTTCAAATTGCTGTGAACTTGGATTGGTCGATTGCGGTGCTGTTCATCAAGAATATTTGAATAAGAAGCATTGTGGGCCGTCGACACAAAAGCGACTGGACACGTGTAAAACATGTCTGTGGAGAAGAAATACGCAGTGGCGAAAAATAAGACAACATCGACAGTGGCGACAAGAAATTGAAGATTGCTGCCTTGGTGAAGGAGAAGAAATCAGTCAGAGAAGAAAGTGTCCTATAGGATCGCTGAGAAGGTGAACAGTGAAAGGACAGGGAAAAACTGAAGTGAGCAGGAGAACACTGAAGCGAGCAGGAGAATATTGGAGGGAGCAGGAGAAAACAGGAGAAACAGCAGTAACAGTAGAGAAGATAAGTAAAGCAGTTACTATATTTATTTTTATACTGGGCTAACCGTAGTATTATTATGTTAAGTGATAAAGTGCATAATTTGTTGGCAAGGCAGAAAGAGCTGCAAGACGAAATTTTAAACGATTGTAGAAATTTAGTCATTGATGAAGTAATTTGTAATAAAATTAAGCAATTATGGGCTGAGTTTTCGGAAAATCATGCCAAGTTTTTGAAAAAAGGAGTAATCGACCACGATTACTTCAACAATAGAATTTTTGACCATACCAGACAACAAGTTGAAAAGGCTAGAGAAAGACTAAAAAAGACATGGATATGTTGGCAGAAAAGGAAGGCCGAAATGGTAATGGGGAAACTGTACCGCAGAAATTTGGAGAGGTTAAATTTGATAGTGCCAAAGGTGGTAACTTAATCGATGAAGTTTCAGTAAGAAGTGTTAGCCCTGCAAATAGTGATTTGGAAGCAGTTGAGGATTGGGCAAACAAAATAGGAACTTATATAAAAAAAGTTGAAAAGGCCCTGAGAAATGGGGAAGAAGAAGAAGACTTAGTAATGCACAAAGAGAAGTTAAGTTTTCTGTGGAGAAAAATGGAAGGACTTTTAGAAAATTTAGAAAGGAAAAGTCATAAAAAAGTTTCTTTAGATGATGAGGTTGTAGATTTAGAATTTCGAGTAGAAATTTTATTGAAAAATATATCAAAGTATATAAAAAATAAGGAAGCGGAAGTGAAAATGCCAAATTTACCAACATTTTTTGGTAATTCCAGAGATTGGCCAAAGTTCAGCTATCTAAAATCGTGCTTATCAGGTGAAGCAAGAAGTATGGTAGCTCATTTATTCACAGGTTCGGCAGTAAATTACAATATAGCATGGCAGCTAATTGTAGGGCGGTATGACAATAAAATAAAATTATTTTCCGATAGTTTAGATAAACTATTGGACTTACCGGTGCTGAGCGGAGTATCGGAAAGTAGTATCAAAAAGGGATTAGACTCTATCAATGCATGTGTATTTATGATTAAAGAAAAAGGAAACTTGACAGCAAAATGAGCAGTCCAGTGAAGTTCAGACATTAGCGGATGTTATTGAATTTCTGGAACAACTCCGTATTTCGATAAATTCCGTGAATGGAAATAGAAGAATCATTAAAAAGGAGTTTGTAAAGCCATCAGCTAAAATATTTTATACTGAAGAGTAAAATTGACAGTTTTGTGAGTAATCCGGGCATCAGATTTCAAAGTGTCATAAATTTAAAGCAATTTCTGTTGCAGAAAGACACGAATTTTTAAGGAATAGCTTTTGGTGCTTTAAATGTCTTGCTCATCCGTATGCGTACGGAAAAAAGTGCACTAAAGAAGTTAGTTGCGAAATATGCGGGAAACCACACCATACTTTGTTACATGGTTCTTATGATAAAGTTGGTTCTGAAAAGGTTTCGGCAAATGTGACAAGCGGTTCCCGATCAAAGGAGACGCTGTTAGCAACAGCGTTAGTTAAAATAAAAACGGTCAATGGACAGTTTGAGCTTCTTAGGGCGTTAGTAGATAGTGCGTCGCAAATGACAATAATGTCCGAGGAAGCTGCGCAAATGTTAGGACTTCCTAGGAAGAAGTTTACAACAGAAGTTAGAAGTGTTTCATCGCAACCAGTAGGAGTATCAAAAAGCAAAATACTTATTGAAGTCAGGCCACGGTTTTTGAATAATTTTAGTTGCAAAATTGAAGCATTGGTTTTACCAAAACTAACCAAATCACTTCCAATCAATTCATTTGAAGCAAACACTGAAGAATGGAATAATTGCATCTTAGCAGACCCGAATTTTAATAAACCAAGTAGGATTGATTTGATAATTGGCGCGGATTTATATCCAACAATAATGGATGAGGGCATCAAAAAATTTAATGGATTGTTTGCACAAAAAACTATGCTAGGCTGGATTGTGTCAGGATGCATTAAAAAGTCACAAAGCTGTAAAACTACTTCTGCGGTTACGACCATGAACTTAGCTGAAATAGAAAGGTTTTGGGAAATTGGTAGTGAATTGAGTGATGAAGCTAAACTGGAAGACGTTATTTGTGATACAAACTTTACGGACACAACAAAGATTGATGTTGACGGAAGATATGTTGTGTCGATTCCGTTTAAGTCGGAACTAAGCTAAGGGTTGTTTTTGACGCATCTGCAAAAACATCAAACGGGTTAAGTCTTAATGACATTATGTTGGTAGGCCCAAGATTACAGACAGATATATTTGATATCATATTGAAATGGCGACTTTGGAGGTATGTATTGACTGCAGATATTGAGAAGATGTACCGCCAAATAAAGATAAAGGAAGAAGACCAAGAGTATCAATATATACTGTGGCGAGAAGATTCAAATCAACCGATCAAAGAATTTAAGTTAGCTACAGTGACATATGGAACGGCTGCTGCGCCGTTTTTAGCGGTTCGTACTCTACAACAAACAGCAAAAACATACTGTAGCAACGACACCGAATTATGCAACATTATAAACGAAGACTTCTATATGGATGACAAGCACATGACGTTACGTTACATGGTGGCATACATTTAATGAAAACCAATATTAGGAGTCGCTACTGGATTTTTGGTTTGAGGAACATATTAAAGAAGTATTTGAGAGAATGTGTGACTTGCACTCGATATCGCAAAGACGTGGCTTAACAAATTATGGGGAATTTGCCAAAGTGCAGAGTAAATATAGGGTACCCATTTAATAATGTAGGAATAGATTACGCGGGACCTATAAAAATTCGATGCTCCAAAGGACGTGGGCAAAAAACTTATAAAGGATATATTGCAGTGTTTGTTTGTATGGCAACAAAGGCCGTGTATTTGGAAGCAGTACGCGAATTGTCCACGGTAGCTTTCTTGGCAGCATTACGTCGATTTTTTACAAGAAGAGGAAAAAGTGCGAATATATATTCAGATAATGGCACAAATTTTGTTGGAGCAGCCAGAAAGCTCGCCGAAGATTTGCGAAAAGCCATTAAAAACCATATTGAACTTACCACAACCTTAGAGGTAGAAGGTATTGGTTGGCACTTTATTCCGCCGGCAGGTCCTCACTTCGGAGGAATATGGGTGTCAAATCAGTGAAGTACCATCTCAAAAGAATGATAGGAGATAATAGTTTGACTTTCGAGGAGATGTCGACTTTACTGTACCAAATAGAAGCGGTATTAAATTCACGACCACTATATGTTTTAGGTGAGAGTATAGATGACATTGATATATTGACGCCAGGACATTTCTTAATTGGTAGACCGCTTTTGGGAGCCGTAGAGCTAGAACTAGGTATAAAGATTGGTACATTGGATCGATGGAGATTAATTCAGAAAATGAAAAATGATTTTTGGAAAAAGTCGAAAGAAGAATATTTGTTGACATTACAGCAGCGTAGTAAATGGAAGCAAGTTACGCCAGATATAAAGGTAGGACAAGTAGTTCTTGTAAAGGATGAACAAACTCACCCAGCAAAGTGGCCCCTAGGAAGAGTAATAGAAGCTCATACAGGAACTGATGACAAAGTGAGGGTAGTTACGCTAAAATTGCAGAACGACAACACATTGAAAAGACCTGTTAGAAAAATATGTCCTTTACACGTAGTAGGAAATATAAATTAAGATCAAGAAGAAAAAATATAGTCGAATTGAATAAGGAATTACAATGGGGTTCAAAAATCAGAACGTATGAAAAGGCAATTGGCCAAGGCACAATACAAATAAGTTTCCCCATTAAACGCAGATCATAAATACAAATGTAAGCTTGAGAATCGATGACAATATCAAGCAATTAGTTATAAAAATTTGAAAATTAAGAAATGAAAACATATATCTGAGAGGAATTTTTATTTTACACTTTTACGAGACATACATCGTTTGCATTAGTAGTGATAATATTTTATGTTGTAAGAATGTGACTATGCTAAAAATAAAACAAGTTAATATAACATTTCATGGGCCTCTTAAATGGGTCCTCGCAGAATGTCCAAACATGGACATGATAAATTAAAATATTTACTTATATTTACAATTATTTTTAATACAAAAAATTGTCAGTATCTATGTAGTTTAAGAACAACACTTGTAAAGGATTTTTTCCATCAAATAAATACAGTTCACATGTCGAAGTAATCTACACTTGTAAATTATGCATAAGTATTTCTAAGATGCATGGGATCATCCCTCTGCTGTACACAGACAAGTTATTTTGGACAACATGCACGATAAGAATATTTTCTTATCGCCTCTTGCATGCGAAGATTTAGTACGATCCTTTCGGGGTCGTAAATTAAATATGCACTGAAATATTTGTCTAGCAATGAATACACAAAAAGACCAACGCAAAGGTTGGTATTTTGTGCATACCTAAATGATAAGCATTATTGTACGTTTTTTTAGTTTTTAAGATTCTTGTATATAAATTATGAAAATAAAATCAGTATCATACAAATACTCGAACCGAGTAGAACGCTAGTTTTTTCGGTTGTCCAGATCTTACAAATCTATACAAACTAATTCGACAGGTGTTGTGCGCCTTTTGCCAATTACTGTTTGGTTTTTTTAAATTTTTGGTTTTTTTTTTTTTTAAGTTTTTTTAATAATTTTTTTTAATGACCAGTTTTAGGCTTTGTTGTTTGAGGGCATGTTAGGGTTTCAGGGAATTGTAAATTTGTCCAAGTGGGATTTCAAGTTTACCGGTCAGAGAAAGGATATATCTCTACATGCCTTCCTGGAGCGAGTAGACGAGCTTTGTGGCGCTCGTGGGGTCAGTGAGGACCAGTTGTTTATAGGGGCGGTAGATTTATTTTCGGATAGGGCTTTGATTTGGTTCCGTGATGCCCGAAGGTATGTTTCCAGCTGGCGAGAATTGGTCGTTCAGCTGAAGTTAGAGTTTCTGCCCCATAATTATGATGACCTCTTATTAGACGAAATTAGGAAAAGGACCTCAACGGGCTAGGCGTCCGTTCAGGTGCTTTAACTGCAAGAAGTTTGGGCATGTTTCGGTAAACTGCCGAAAGGCGGTTATTAGCCGCGGCTGCGAGCGGCCTGGCTTTATGAAGCGTGATTGCCCCCGATGCTCTCCGAGAGCAGAGCAATTACAGGAGCGCCCGGACAGGGAGGCGGCCCCGCGAGCGGCTCCGAGGGCCCGCGAAGAGTCGGGAAATGGGGAGCGAGCTCTTGTGGAAGCAGGGCAAGAAGTTCGCGAGGTTTAGGTAGGTTGCCTGCGGGCAACCAGCTGGCTAGGGCAAATAGTGGTAGTCTTCAGAGGCAACGTCCGTCCGAAATTTGTTTGAGTTTTTCTCTTTTAGGTAGAGAATTGGATAATAGGCCTTATTTAGGTGTTAACATTTTTGGAGTGCGTATGTTAGGTCTTTTAGATTCTTGGGCCACCAGGACGATTCTTGGTGGGCCGGGCTGGGACACGTTGAAGTCATGGGGGTTGAGTTTGGTAGCGTCTGCGGTCAGCAAGGTTGCGCTTGCTGATGGTGAACAAGTTCCGGTTAGGGGGGTAGTTTCGGTCCCTTTCGAGGTAGAGGGCAAGTCGGTCCTCGTTGAATGCCTCGTAATACCGGATTTGCCCCAATCATTGATTCTTGGAGTAGACTTTTGGTCTAAGGCCGGTGTAGTGCCAGATTTGGCCAAGAATCAATGGAGGTTTTCCGACCAAGTTGAGGTCTCGTCAGTAGTGGCGGTAGTTGATAGGTCTTCGTTGTCAACTAGGGAAAAATCGGTTCTTGAAGAGTTAGTCGTTGAAGTTTTTAGAGCTATGCCTGAGGGACTTGGTTTTACACATTTGGTCGAACATCGGATTCGTATAAAGCCAAATGAAGAACCAGTCAAGCAGCGATACTATCCGGTATCGCCCGCTATTCAGAGGCGCATAGATGAAGAGATAGAGGATATGTTAGATAAGGGTGTGATTGAGATTTCTCGAGATGAATTATTCCACTACCGAGAAGGAGTGTTTTGCTGTTTTGTGGGCAGTTGAGAAGTTGAGGCCATACATCGAAGGGGTTAGGTTCACAGTGGTGACCGACCATTATTCGTTGGTATGGCTCAACAATTTGAAAGATCCTTGCGGTAGGTTGGCTAGGTGGGCTTTAAAGCTCCAGCCGTATGATTATGAAATCATTCATCGGAATGGGAAAGATCATGTTGTGCCCGACATGCTTTCCAGAAGTGTCCCAGTCGTAGGGGAGGTAGATGGGCGTGTATAAGATCCATGGTTTGAGAGCATGGTTCGGAAAGTGGAGGATAAACCACTCGATTACCCAGCTTGGAGAATTGAAAATGGGGTGTTATATAAACACATAAAGGCATGGACAAATAGTTTGTTTAGCGCTGGGTACGAGTGGAAGAGAGTTGTGGGCAGGAGTGATAGGCGCAGTATTTTATTCGAGTGTCACGATAATCCATTATCGGGACACATGGGCGTTAGGAAAACATACGGGTAGTTGAGAAACATTATTGGCCAAAAATGAATGCAGAGATAGCTAGATATATTAAAGGTTGTCAGGTTTGCCTGAGGGTGAAACCAGACACCAATAAGCCAGCTGGTTGTATGGTAGAGAGGACAAAGAAGTTAGAACCTTGGGAAATGATCTGCGTAGAACTGGTGGGATCCTTGGTGAAGTCTAGTCGGGGATTTTGTTATATTTTAACGGTGGTTGGCGAAATGCAACGGCAAAGAGTGTTTGCAAGGAGTTGGAAGATAATGTCTTCCTGCTCTTTGGAGTTCCGAGGTCCATTGTATACGACAATGGGCCACAGTTTCGCAGCAAGGACCTGCAGAGTATATACGCGTCGTATGGTGTGCAGATGCGGTACACTGCACACTATCATCCGCAGGCTAATCCGGCCGAGTGGATTAACCAAATTATTAAGACCACTTTGAGGGCGTACGTGTCGGAGAACCACAGGACGTGGGATACTCACCTCTCAAGGGTGGCGTGCTGCATTCGAACATCGCAGCATGAGGTTTTGGGAGCGTCTCCATACTTCGTGAACTCAGGACTCAGGGTGATTTTTCTCCGGTTAGATTCGAAAGTTGGTTGGTCTCAGGAACCAAGCAACTTTAGCGGAGGTGGAGGTGGGTTTGTCGCGGTATAAATTCGCGGCACAGTTGTTGTTGTTTTTTTAATGTTTCCCTTTTGTTCGGGGCGACGGGCGAACAAAATCGGAGGAACAAAATCACATACGCACTGACCGAATTAACGCACTGCACAATTTTATTGATTGTTACTTTTTTTTACAAATTAGTTTTGCTTAACAAATTAAGCAAAACAAATTCGCCACTCGCGCGACCGGCGCGCGGAAGAAGAAAACTGAATATTTTGTTTGAGCTGTCAAAATTCTCTTGCTTTCTTCTCCTTTCTTTCGCTTTTGCTTTCGTTAAGTTAGCTCAGTGAACGGCGGCGATCCGATGAAGGTATTGCCAGCCTCGCCATTACAATAGTAAAATGTCAAAACCTGGACTAGAGCTTTTGTACTCTTGGAACCTGTTTGAGGGAGGGGAACCTGTCGACATTTATGTTTTCGCCTATACAGACATGAGTGCCGCCAAAGTGAGTATTTTCATTTTGGTGGGTGCGGGGGTGTATACGTAAATTTGCCAAACACACTCTAGAAAATCTGAGAAGATCTTTCACATATAGGTGTGGGTAAAGCCCCGACTGCGAATACTGGCCTCTGCGTAGGTCGCGCTCATGTGTGGGGGGGGGGGAAGATGCTGGAGAAATGGAAAGTGTTGGAGAAATGGAAAGTAGACAGGTTCTTGAGTTCTTTTTGAGCAGGGAAGAAGAAAAGTGATAAAGTTTAGATTTTGAATTTAATTTGGTCTTAAATAATTTGTTTAGAAAATTTTGATAATTTTCTTTCTTGTTTTCTAAATTGTATTTTTGGAGTGGTGAGGTGGAGCGGTTGCCAACGTCGGATTGTGGCTGGAGGACAAGTGTTCCACAGGGAGTATTTTTGCGCGCTGGTTTAGTTTTGCCAGCTAGTGTTTTTTGTACTTTATTTTATTTGTGGCAGTCGGCCATTTAGTGTTTTGAATTTGAGGAATTTAATAGAGTTGGACAGGTTGTGATCGGTCGTGATTGGTTTTGGTGAAGTATTTCCGTCCTGGGAATTTCAAGTAGTTTGCTTGGAATTTGTTTGGCCGTTTCCCCCTCTTCCTTATTCCTTTTTATACCCTACACCTCATGAGGTATGGGTACACCGAGAGAAAAAAAACAGTAAAATCAACGAAAAAGTAGGTCAATTTAACAGTTTTCGCGGTTAAAAACCATCCGATAGTCTAAACTGGTAAATTGACAGTTGCTGCGCTGTTGATAACCGTAGCCTAGTGGGAAGGTGTCCGACTGCCACCCGGGAGGCCTGGGTTCGAATCCCGGTACAACCGTCGCTAATTTTTTTCAAAAAAACTTTTTTTTAATAAAAAAATGTTTTCTGTTTTTTTTTGTCTTAATTCTAAATTTTCTTAATTTTATTTATAAAAGTTTTTAAACTAAGTTACAATTGTCCTTTTGTAGTCGCTCTAGACAACGCTTGAACCTGCGACCTTCTGGTTGATAGTCCGACATCTTATTCATCGCACCAATGATGCCATTCATGCGCACATGGCAATAAATGAATAACTTAAATGTGCTATGCAAGATCTGTTCTCTACTATCAGAGTTACCAGAGTTGCCATATGAAGGGACTTTCATTGTTTTTCGGGGAATATGCTATCAAAAGAAGAAACGGGCAAGGAATTCATGAAAATGTGAGAAAACTTTAATAAATACGTACATAAGTCAAAACCAGGGAAAGTTTAGTTGTAGTTGAACTTAAAGGAGACAAACTTGCCATAAACATGGCAACACTGTGTGAACTAAAATAACAGTAACCTTTTAACAGCCACTGATATACGATTTTATGTTCTCCTATCTGTTAAACTCACTGTTACATACTCTGCGGTTCATAACATCATTTTGATGGTTGTCAAATCTGTTGACATTTGGACTAGTTAGTTGAAAGGCCATGTTAGTACCCAGGGACTCCTGGGTTCAAATCTCGTTGGCTGCAACATTTTTTATTTATTCAAAAGAAAAATAGATTGACAGTTTTTTTTAACAGTTCGAGAAGTTGAAAAAAGGTTTAATTCAACAGTAAAACTGCTAAATCAAAATTACTTTAAAAAAACAGTCCGTCCTCTTTTCTTGTAAACACGATTGCAGGAGCTAGAAGAAAGCTAGGGATTCCAAATTTATATTTATCCTTCTTAGGCCCTAGAAGGAGTTGGTATTGAAAATGGGCGGAATTGGTCGACTGCCACTCCTACTTCCCTGTCTGTCCGTCCTCTTTTCTTGTAAACACGATTGCAGGAGGTAGAAGAAAGCTAGGGACCCCAACTTTTGGATTTATCCTTTTTAGGCCCTAGAAGGAGTTGATATTGCAAATGGGCGAAATCGGTCGACTGCCACGCCTACCTCCCATATAAGTGAAAATCGTGTTTTTACCGAAAATTTAAGATTTCATCAAAACAGTATGAAATTTTGTATAGTGGGGAATTCGATGTCGGAATTTAAAAATTCAAGATGGCGGAACCAATATGGCGGCCGAAATTTTAAGATTTCATCAAAACGGTATGAAATTTTGTATAGGGGGGTTTTTGGGGTCGCTGATTTCGAATTTGATGTCGCATTTTCAAAATTCAAGATGACGGATCAAATATGGCCCAGTAGGTGTAGGGTATATATAAGTCGGCTTGCCAGACTGAAACTTACTCACTTGTTTTGTTTGTGTCGTCCCGCATCTGAGCCAAGTTGTTGCTGGACATCGAATTTTATCGAAGTCCAGCTGGTGAATAGATTCTGCAAAGAATCGTGCGAGGGATTTCAGACAGGTCGGTCTGGTCCCGCAAATCAATTGCGTTTTAAAAAAATATAATTTTTGGGTGTATAAATAATTTTTTTCAGTCATTTGTCGTTTTAAAAAGGGTTCCGTTTGTGTTTGGTATTATTTTCTTTGTGTCGGGAAAGGTTCAGTTTCTTGTTATATATATAGTGCGGCAGTTCGGTGTAGGGTTTTAAAAGTTTAGCGTTGGTGTTGTTCGTTCGGCCGGGGATACCATATCGCGAGGGTCGGCCCCAATCCCACGCGTCGCGATTGAGCTACCGGGAAATTAGGGATTTTAATTATCGCGTCTGAATTTTTGGATTTTAGTTTTTTTAAAAGCTTAGTTAAAAATAGCGCGATAATATTAATGTTAAAATTTCCTACGACGGGCACGGCGTAAACGCCACAGACTATTAATCATGTGCTGAAAGGTAAATTAGTAGACTTATCAGGTCAAAAAGAAGAGTCTAGATTTGAGTTCCAAACAAGTCTGACTTTTTAATGCCTTGCGGCCTCTTTTATAGTACAATTTTGATTATTTTGCATAATTACACTTTCAATTGATTTTTACCTTTACACAAACAACAATAAATTGGTCAGCTGAAGGATTCGAATTACACTTCAGCAGAACCGAATTATTGCAGCAAACAACTAATGAAGTGCATTGCACTGTTGTGCACATGTGTCAGCACTTCGGCTGACGTTGTAGTTTGTTCAAGTAAGTGATTCATATTGAGCGGTCGACTAAGATCAGTATGAATACACTACACCCTTATCCATCAGATAAAAATTATTTGAAGAATAATTTGAAAACTGATTTTAAAATAATTTTCAAAATAAACTGTAGTTATTGAATTAAAAATGCGTTATACAATAATCTTATAATAATTAATTGAATTTGGAAATATATATGTGTTTAGTAAAAATAGTACATACATACATACATATTTTGGCACTACAACCCTCGAGGGGTTTGGGCCGAGCTTCTCAGTGTAATTATCATGGGCAAGTGTATAGATAATTGTGGACCTACAGTTTAATGCCGGTTCCGAACGGCGGACTCCCAAAGGAGAAGCTTTTTCATGGCAAGTTACTCTCGCAAGATTGCCAATACTTGGCGAGAGAGTGGCGGTCTACACAGAAAAACAGAAAACAAGTTTCTGCCTTGCCCCAGGTGGGAGTCGAACCCGATACCTTTCGATCGTGAAGCAGGGGTCTTAGCCACTGCACCACGGCCGCCACTGTAAAAATAAAACGATTATACAAATATATATATATTTTTTTTGTTTTGGAAATAGAAATTTAAAAAAATGTATTATTATTTATAAAATTGGTTCATTACAGTAATATGAAATGTGCTAACAAATATTATTTAAACAACATTTTTATCAAGTTGATCTTAATTAAAATAATAAAAGAAAAATATAATTAAATAGTAATTTTTACATGCTAAGAATTTTAATTCGAAATTCTTAAATATCATATTTATTGCTAATGTATTTAATATAATATTATTTTTTTTATTGTATTATTGTGATATTCCTTAAATTTACCATTTACATCTAAAATGGAGTTTACTTCTTTCTACAATTCTATAAGTTCCGCGATAAGGAGATTGGTTCTTTTTCCTACTTTCTAACTTTATTAATACTAAATCACCTATCTCTAACTGCTGCACTTTACTAGTTATAACATAATCTAGCTTTCTCCTCTCTTTTGTCATTTGTATTAACTCCAAGCTTTACCTATTGATACCTTTAATCGTAACCTTAGCTCATTAATATAATTTTCTAAATTATAAGCGGGTTTGTTAACATCAATAACATCACTTGGCAAATAAGGTAGTTTCTCAAAAACCAACTCGTATGGTAAATAATTTGTATCAACATTTGGAGTAGATACTAAGTAAGGCATTCAATCCCGGGATCCCGAATCCCGAAATCCCGGGATCCCGAAAGTTTTCTCAATCCCGTATTTTTGACGTTTTTCCACAAAAATACTTTCGTGCATTTACTTTCAATCTAATTGGAAAATTTAAAAAACCCACTTTTGTAGATTTGCAAGATTTTTTTCAATAACGGTTAACAAATAATTTTTATCGATCTGAATAAACTATGTTCAATTTAAACAATTTTTTTTTTTTCAAAAAAGATATATGTTAAAATTATTTTGTTGATTGATATATATTGAAAACTTTACGAATTGGATAAAGGGTTTTGTGTGTGTTTTACTTTTGAATGGACACCAATTTTAATAGTTTTAAACAACAATTTATGTATCCGTTCCCACTATAATACTAAAACTACTGAAAGTAAGTTTTTCGTGTTTAGCATGAAATGGAGCTGGCAGAATTTTATAATTATATTCGGATTCGGCGTGGCAAAAAAAAAATTTGTTCGATCAATCTTTAAAAATAATTATTTTTTGTTTGACAATATTTATTTAAATCAACCTGGCAACCCTATCAACCTTTTTGGAATGTTACATCTGGTGTACCCCAAAGAAGTCACCTTGGACCTGTTCTCTTCTTGTTATTTATAAATGATCTACCACGTATCATCAAAAATAGCCATATTTTAATGTATGCAGATGACGTCAGACTTTTCCACTCATTCAATGACAAACGTGAAACAATAACTTTACAGACGGACCTTGACAAGCTATGTAACTGGTGTACAATAAACAATATGAATCTCAACTTGAAGAAATGCAAACAAATGACTTTTAGATGAGTGAACCCCATCTTACACACTTATAAAATCGAAAATGAAGAACTTGAAACATTAAATTATTTTCAAGATCTTGGAATAACTATGGATCCAAAACGTTGTTTCAACACGCATGTGAATAAAACTATCAACAAAGCAAATTGTGTTCTTTATTAAATGTTGGTCAAAAGAGTTATATGATCCTTATATCACTAAACTTTTATATATTTCTCTTGTCCGTCCTATTTTGGAGTATGCATCTATTGCGTGGTGCCCTCGTTATAACTGTTACAGTTATAACGATACCAGTTATACATCAATACCATAGAATCAGTGAAGAAACAGTTTTCAATTTTTTGTTTTCGTGGATTGCCTTGGAATCCAGATGTTAATCTTCCAACATACGAAAATCGTTTAAAACTAATTTCTCTTCCATCGCTAAAAAACCGTAGACTAATGCTTAATTCAATATTCATTTTCAAAATTCTACAAGGCAATGTTAATAGTGAATGTCTGTTGAGCAAATTAAACATTAAAGTACCTTCCCGCGCAACAAGAAATTATAATTTATTTCAAGTAAAAATAGCCAAATCCACCTATATGAAATTTGAACCGTTCAGAGCAGCGTGCGACGATTTCAATAATATCTACAATGCAATTAATGTCAACAATTCAATTCAAAAAACAAAATCGGAAATTCTTCTTTTCCTAACAAACAATAATTCAAATACCTTAATTCAATAAATAATTATCATATCTATAACATTCCCAACGAGGTACTCACTCTATCGCCTGACTCTTCGAAGCAGAACAGTCCGGACTGTTGCTGTTCGGTCACTGGTTCGTGCGTCATGCGGATGCGCCTCTCGGTCGGTCGGGCGGGTAAATAAGCCGTGGAATTCGTAGAGAAAAACCCACAAAAAAAAAAAAAAAAAAACTTTAAATATTGCTGCAACAATTGCATCTTTAATTTTATAATAACTACTAGCTTATACCCACAGCTTCGTTCGCAATAATTTTGTAATTTCATGTTAACGTAGAAATGTTATATGTATTATTTAAGCAACTGAAATAAAAATAGATTTTGCAAGTCATCCTTCTTTAGGGCGTGGCAGTGGGCGGATCTTAAATTTCAATAGTCATCGCTCTGCCCATTCACCTCCCAGCGCCAAATCCAAAATTTCACCGAAATCCCTTGAATAGGACCCGAGTTACAGAGCTTTAGAAATTTTAAGGCGTGGCAGTGGGCAGACCGCAAATTTTCAGAATCAACATATTACCAATTCATTACCCAAAACCACATATAAAATTTCAGCGAAATCGGTTAAACACTGCATAAATTATAGCATTTTAGAATAATATTTGCCACGCCCACCTCGAACGCCAAAATTTAATGAAATGGCATATAGCCTATGATGAGATCAATGAAATTACCTACATTTGGGTATGTGTTTCATTAAAATCGGTCAAGTATTTCTTGAGTTATAAGGGAACAACCCTACAAACCTACAAACCTACAAACCTACTCACAAATTTTATATAAGTAAGAGATTGTATTTAATTGGAAAATCCCGAACAAATCCCGGGATCCCGGGATCCCGGGATTGTGATTTCAAATCCCGGGATTTTCAAAAACACTTCGGGATTGAATGCCTTAGTAGAGACCGACCAAAATTGCTTATTTTTAATTTCGGCCGAAATTTTTTTTTTTTTGCCGAAACCGAAATGGCCGAATTTTTCGTTTATTAATTTTGGCCAAAACCGAAAAAATAAAGGAAAAAATTTGTGAAATTAAATGCAATAAAGTAGTACATAATTAAGCGTATCAGTAGGCTTAAATCGATAATTTTAAGTTCATATCATAAATTAGATGAATTGAGAAGCAAACTATCAAAAGCGTGGAAATCAATTGAAGGGGCACTCACTTTTTACAACGACGAGAAGGGAGAGTAGATTTCATTTTTTTTGCGTAGAGTAGTAGAAATTCTACGATAGTAGTAGATTTCAGGGTAGAAGATTTCAAGTGAGGGTAGTAGATATGAGTTTGTAGAAAGAGTAGTAGTTTTGCATTGTATGAAACTAGGGTTGCTGTTAAGGCATTCAATCCCGAAGTGTTTTTGAAAATCCCGAGATTTCGGGATTTGAAATTACAATACCGAGATCCCGGGATTTATTCGGGATTTTCGGGATTAAAGAAAAACTGTAGCAACAATATTTTAAGTAGAGACCGACCGAAATCGCTTTTTTTAATTTCGGCCGAAACCGAAATGGCCGAAATTGTTTATTTTTTTTTCGGCCGAAACCGAAATTGCCGAATTTTCATTTTTTTAATTTCGGCCGAAACCGAAGCCGAAACCGAAAAAATAAAAGAAACAATTGAGAGTTTTAATGTAATAAAGTGGTACATAATTAAGCTTATCAGTAGGCTGAAATCGATGGCACATATTCATAGTCAAATTTAGAACCAGCTTAGTAGCTGCCAGTTCAGTGTATTATCTGTCAACTTAGTTTATTACTAAAGTTAAGTTGGAGCTTAATTTGGCTATGGCCGCTCATTTTAAGTTCAGATCATGAATTAGATGAATTTAGAAGCAAACTATCAAATGCGTGGAAATCAAGAGTAGTAGAAATTACTGTCAGGGTAGTAGATTTCAAGAGAGGGCAGTTGATATGGGTTTATGCGTAGAGTACTAGTAATTCTACGAGAGTTGTAGAAATATCTGTCGGGGAAGCAGATTTTTAGAAAGAATAGTACTTTTGCATTGTATGAAACTCACATAATATTTTAAGGAGTAGATTTCTTACCATAGTAGTAGAAAATATCTTGAGGAAAGTAGAAATATCTGCTACCGAAGTAGAGGAGTAGAAATTTATAAATCATCGCGAGAGTAGTAGATCTACTCCGATAGGACATGTCTTCTTTGTCGCTTCTGATTCTTCGAAACTATGATCAATGCTTAAATTTGTGTTACATACCGCTTTTATCCACTTGGTTGTTCCTTATGTATTTTGATACGCTAAATCCGAAAATATTTAATTAAATTTTTCCAGCACGCACAATTTTCCTGCAAACGACCCAAAAATTGCATTTTTTGTGCTGTATAAATTTCAGTATTATTATTTTCGTATCCAGCGTGCAAAATACATAAGAATTTGTCTATCAAGTATATTTAACACACAAAAAGTTCAGTTTTGTCGATCAGTGTAATCTTTGTTATTTATTTGTTACATTTTTCTATGAAACCGAAATTTTCGGCGGAAATATAGAAATTTCGGCCTAAAACGAAATTTGGCCGAAAGCGATATTTTATTTTTCGGCCGAATCCGAAACACGGCCGAAACAGCTTTTTTTGGCCGAAAAGCCGAACAACCGAAACCGAAACCGAATTTCGGTCGGTCTCTAATTTTAAGCTTAATTTTATTTTAATTTAACGTAGAAATACTATTTAATAAATATTGCATTAAACAAAACAAAATTTAAAGTAAATAAAACCAAAAGTTATTAATTTTAAATTACTCTGATCGAACAAGTTTGATATTTTATGTGTTAAATTGAGTTGCTTTATTATTTATTTTGCCACGCTGTCACAAAATAATTTTATTTAATTTGATTCCGGACTCAAAATCCCGGGTTTCCGGGATCTAGAAAACGTTCGGGATCCCGGGAATTCGGGATTCGGGATCCCGGGATTGAATGCCTTAGTTGCTACCTGGTTTGGATTAGTCTGGATTGTCCAGATTTTTTATCTTTTGTCCAGTTTTCCAAAAATTTGTCCAGATAAAATTTTCACTGGTGTTTTTCAGTAAAAAAAAATAAAATAAGTCAGAAAATCCAACGAACTTAAAGTATTTTCGTTTGTATTATAGAAATAAAGTTTTCGCTCCCGAAGGCTTTTCGCAATCCCGGGACTGAAAATTGTAATCCCTGGATATTTCGGGATTTGTTACTTTTACAAGCAAAATGCATTTTAAAAAAATAAAAAAATGTTTTTTTGTATGTTTTATTGGAAAATTGATAGTTTTAGCTTAAATAAAGAACATTAACATTAATTTCCATTTATTTAATTTCAGTATTTGAGTTTCCGTTTCTTTAGGAAAGACACAATCCAATACAATATATGCTTAAGTAAGGTTTCTGAAATTACTTTTGTATCATTTTTGTGCGTTCTGACTGAAAATACAAATTTTCTTCTAAAATAAATATAAATTTATTTTTTCTTAAAGAAAAATTTTCAAGCACAAAAAATTGTATTCGTAATTTTTTAAATAAATTTGAGCACTTGAGCTTGAACCCGACTATACAAAATCATTATTAACAAAAATGAGCTCGTTGAAATAAAAATTTATAAGTTTTGAGTTTTCTAACTAACTTTTTTTTCATTTTGTGGTGGTCCAAATGTTGTCAATAACTATTTTTCTGCTTACGCGATTTTTTTTATATTTTATGAGCTATGAAAAGTTGTATTTTTTTTTGTGTTAAACTTTTTTTATAGACTAATTTATTTAAAACGTAGTCCCGAAAATCCCGGGATTCAGGAAAAATATCCCGGGATTTTCGGGACTAAAAATGGACCGGGATACCGGGATCGAAAGCCCTTTTCCGAGCGGAACGAAAAAATCGGAACTTTATTATTTTACTTCATCCGGAACGAAATCGTTTTGCTCCGACCGGAAGTTTATTTTAAAGTCACAAAATATCGTTCCTTTCGGATTTCGTTCCAGTCATTATTTTAAATAAAGTTCCGAACATGGTTTTCAATAGTTTTAGACAATTTTAAGTAAAAATAAGTGAGTAAGTTTCAGTCGGTCAAAGCCGACTTATACCTTACAACAACTGGGCCATTTGTAACTGCCATCGTGAATTTTGAAATTTTGATATCAAATTCGAAATCAGCGACCCCAAAAACACCCCTATACTAAATTCGAAAAAATGGTTTTTAATTAATTTTATTGCGCTAGCATTTGTGAAACAAATATTTCGTTCCCCTCCGGAACTTTAATCCGAAAGGAACGATTGAAAAGTTCTTTATATGAAAAGTGGAACTTTTGGAGTGGAAATTTTGCCCGGAACAATATTTTTTTGCTTCAACTGGAACGATCCAGTCGGAACTTCATTTTTTTTTTCGTTCCGTTCCACAAAAACGATCCAGTCGAAACTTTATTTTTTCCCCTGGTTTTCTGTCAAATAATTATATTTTTTTCAATTACTTCGAAAGAGTTTTTAGCCGGCTACATAACTTTACCCTAAGGAAAGAAATATAATGAGGGTTAATCTCCTTTTTTTTCCCAATTTTTTTTTAAACTAATTAAATTTTTTTTTAAATATTATTAAAATATTTTTTTTTTATTTTTAAATACCTATATATTTTTTGTAATTTTTGGAAGCGTGTAATACGCTAGCATTTGTTTGACTTTAATTTTTTAGATTCTTTTTAATGTTGTTTTTTTGTCAGTCCGATATTCTAAAGGAAATCTCTATGCTTAACTGACGTATGAGAAGGAGTCTCGCGGCCTACCGGTTGCCATAGTGGAGTCTATGCGAAGGGTGTTGCGAGCCTCTTAGCAGATAGAGCTATTTTTGCCGAATATCCTTTTAATTTCGAGATAAAGCAGGTGTAGAGAAACCCTCCAAAAGAGTCCAAGTCGTCCGAATATTTTTTTTACTCGTGCGAAGCCGGCAAGTAGGGAAGATGTTGTGGAGCAGAAGCAGCTCAAAAATAGTTTTTATTTATTATTGAGTGAACTTAATGAACTGGTAGGCGTAGATGGTTCAGGAGCTGATGCGTTGAAGGAAACTCCAAGGATATCACGAGCACCTAAGAGGCTCATTAGGGAGTCTGCGGGTGAGGGCGTAGGTTTCACAAAATTGAGAATTAATCAAAAAGGGGGGTTCAAATTAACCGATGAAAAGTCCGATATCTCCTTACATGCCTTTCTTGAGCGAGTGGATGAGCTATGCGACGCTCGAGGAGTGAGTAATTGTTTAGGGGGGCTGTAGACTTGTTTTCGCATAAGTGATGTCCATCAGACTGTGTCTAGCTGGGAAGCATTTGTTGTAGAGCTTAAATTAGAATTTTTCCCCTTTAGTAATGATGACCTTCTGTTGTCTGAGATTAAAAGAAGGACTCAGGGTTGGACTGAGTCCATAGGCGTTTATGTAGCGGTGATGAGGTCTGTTTCGTAGATTATCAGATTTGTTCTCTGAGAAACGTATGCTGGGTATGATAATGGCTAACTTGTGCCGATTCTACCAGACTCAGCTGGGCTTGGCTGAGACAAAGTTGTTTTCCGAGCTAGTGTCCTAGAGTCGGAGGTTGGAAGCTGTACGTATGAATGTGGAGACCTTCCTGCCGCCGCCCTACAACCGATCCAAGGGCTTGCTGGAGCCAGACCTAGCATATGTTTCTGTCAAGCGGAGATTTCCGAGGTTGGTCACCCCGAGTAACATTTAGGTGTTATAATTGTAGGAGCCTTGGCCATGATTCGGTGAAATGCTCAGAGGGATTAAGTGCTATGGGTGTGGTAGATCACGTCCTGGGACCACCATTACGGTTCTTGGTAGGCCGGGCTGGGACACTTTGAAGTACTGGGGAATTAAGTTATTAGCGTCTGCGGTCAGCAAGGGTGCTCTTGCTGATGGGGAAGAAGTTCCGGTTCAAGAGGTAGTTTCGGTTCCTTTCGAGGTACAGGGCAAATAGATCCTCGTTGAATGCCTCGTAATACCGGATTTGCCCCAGTCATTGATTCTTGGCGTAGATTTTTGGTCTAAGGCCGGGGTGGTGCCAGATTTCGCCTAGAATCAGTGGATGTTTTCCGACCAACTCGAGGTCTCGTCAGTAGCAACGATAGTTGATAGGTCTGCGTTGTCAACAACCGAAAAAAGTGGTTGACGTACAAAATTTCAAAATGTATGAAAACTGTAAATTTTTTAACCTAGCTGGTTGTTAACCGACAAAAAATTGTAAAAAAAAATAGTTGAAATAACGGAAATACAGGGTGGCACAATTGAACTGCAACTTTTCAAAACGCTCTATTTTTTTAATTTGAAACTATATTTTATTGATCCAATAGAAAAAAATTTTGGAAAACAATTAAATTTTTCGATTTCATTTGAAGTTTTTGATATGGCCGCCTTTAGCGCGAACTATGGCTCTGAGTCGTGTTGTAAACGAGTCACACGCTGCACGAATGTGAACCTGCGGAATCTTCCTCCATTCACGAAGAAGGGCTTTCTTGAGCGCCTCAACACTTTGGTATTTTTTAGTGCTGACCTTGGCCTGCAAAATGCCCCATACCGAGAAGTAGAGCGAATTCACATCCGGTGACCGTGGGGGCCATTGTTTCGACGGAATGAAGTGTGGAACGTTGTCTTTCATCCATTCTTTGTTGACGCGTGCTGTGTGTGACGGCGCAGAGTCTTGTTGAAACGTCCACTCTCTCTCGCCGAAATTTTGGTTGCCCACGGCTTCAGAGCACCTTTCAAAACTCTTTCGCGGTTCACATTCGCATTCACCTTGACGCCACGGTCCAAAAACACCAAAGGGGATCGGCCATCGACCGTCACGGCCGCAAAAACCATCACAAACGGTCGTGCTTGACTTCTGGTAGCCAATCGAATGTCCAAATTTTCATATGACCTTTCTGGAAGGTAGACACGATCATTTTGTTTACGAATTGCTCAATTGGAAAATTTTTCTCATCAGAGAAGACGATATTCGGTAATTGACCACGATCGTGCAAGCGTAACAGCTCCTTCGCTCTGTCGAGCCTAATTTTTTTTGAGAATCGGTGAGATCCTGTGCTTTTTGGAATTTGTAAGGCTTCACTTTGAGGTCTTTTTTCAATATTCGATGCATGGTTGTTTTCGATATGTGCAGGTCAGCAGCCATTTTTCTGCCACTCCGTCGAGGATTTCGTTTAATCCGAGCCTTCACTTTGCGAACAACTTCTGGCGATGATGCAGTCTTTTTCCGATCACCACCATAGCGTTTTTCAACACTGACAGTAACGTTGTAACGTGCTATATTTCGAGACACGAAAGATTTATTCACATTGAGGTGTTCGAGGGCTCTAGCAATTGACACTTGTGATTTTCCGCTCAAATGAAGCCCTATCACACTATTGCCTTTAAATTCCATTTAAATTTTTAATTTTTTTACCTAATCGAGAAGCACGTGCTTTTGCACGCTTGTAAACAATGAAATCAGCTGTCATTTGGCGAAATATGGGCTCTACGCTACCAGCGGTTTGAAAACTGCAGCAGTTTGAATTTGGTTGCAGTTCAATTGGGCCACCCAGTAATTGTTGTTTTACAGAAATTGTATCTTCTTAAATTTGAATTTTCACCAACTTGTGCAATTTACCATTCGCGCATCTTCAGTTGAATCGTTGGGATTCAAAGAAAGAAGAATTCCCAATCGTGTTATGAATGTTGTGCCTTATAGAGGGAGCTTGAGCAGAGCCAAACAGAGTTTTTTTTGGTTGCATTTGTAATACTCATTTTGGAAAATAAGAGCTGGTGTCAGTTATGCGCTCAAGATAATATTTATTTTTTTAAACATGCAATCTTGCATTTTCGAAATTTTTTTTTGTGTTTAATATGTTTTTTTGTAGAGATCGAATCTAGCGCCAGTACGGCATTTACAGTTCCGGGAAGGGTTCTCTACCAGTTCAAGCGCATGCCCTATGGACTGCACAATGCGACTGCAACTTGGCAGAGGTTTATTACTGAGGTCCATGGGACTGACTTGGAGCCCCAATTTTTCGTGTATTTGGACGATATTATTACACCGTTCGACACTAAAAAACGCACATGATCGGGACTGACAGATTCTGTTAGAGGGGGCTAAAAGAAGTACCCGTGTCTCCCGGTTTTTCTAGATCAGGATTAGGTGTAACAAAAAACTGCACTGCAAAACAGCAAAATGTACTGCCTGACAGTTTTTAACATTTCTAAATTTGTGCACTACCACAACCTATTAGTAGTTTTCTCGTGCACTTGTGCTCTTTTGTACATTTGGCAGTGATGGACAATTCAGAATTGACAAGTACCCGATGGAAGCGAATACTTTTTGATTATTTTTTTTAATTCAGAAGAAATTATTATTTTACGCTTGAATTGTATTTCTATATATATAAAAGAGATGTGTATGTTTGCCACCAGTAGACGCGAAAACTACAGCACCGATTCTCACCAAAATTTATATATGTGTTCTAGGGGTCGTGAGTAGGATAGGGTTTGACACGCCCACTTTTACCGCCCACAAGTTAGTAAAAACTGCTATATCTCAGACGTTTTTGATCACAAGAAAATTAAATTTGCCATGAACATACTATAAGACCCAGCCATAATCTGGGCTACAAATGGTCGGGATTAGACAATGGGGCGTGGCACCGCCCATACAAGCCAATATTTGAAAGTGCTGTAATAGCGATCCCACACAATGTTTTCCAACGAAATTTGGCAAATGGCTTCATGGTTTGAACTCTAAGCTAAATGCAACATATCGGCGTAATTGGACAAAGGGGCGTGGCACCGCCCATAAAATTCAATACTTCAAAGTGCCATTCTTGGGTCCCCATTGAATATTCTTAAACGGAAAATGGTTTTATGTCTTCAATGCAACATATTGGAATTGGACAGCGGTGCGTGGCACTTCCCATACAATTCAATATTTAAAAAAATGTTATACTTGGGCTCCCAATGAACATTTTTCAATGGGACATGGTTATATGCTTTCAATTCTAAGTTCAATGTTACATAAGGTCGGAATTGGACAGCGGAGCGTGGCACTTTTCTTACAATTCAATATTTCAAAATGCTACACTTGGGCTTCCAATAAAAATATTTGATAATTGTTTTCATTCATTTATTATGACCAAAGGCAAAAACAACTTTTTTAGGGCCAGCAAAGTGGACCGGGCCCTGCTAGTAAATATAATAACAAACTGAGTTAAAAAAGGCAAAATATTTAATACTAATCAGGGTTGCCAACTTTCGAAGAGTTCAGACCCTGAGATTCGAAAATCAACATTTTTTTTGGGAAGACCTATGAAAATTTCTAGGAAATTGAACACCCAGATATAAAATCTTGTTAAATTAACCAAAATTCAACCAATTTCTCAATTGGTTGACAAAAGGTTACAAAAGGTAACATTTTCCAAAATGATCGTTCGTCGTATTCGTTTACGTTAATTTTATTTCGTAATTGACCCACCATTCTATCGTAAATTTCCAAAATTATCACATCGAAATGATGCCTCCTGAAATATTCACTACTCCAAAGTCTATTTTGTCACTTAGATATACCAAAAATACTTCATTTTATTTCAACATGAATCTCTGATTATTACATTATGAATATATCCCACACATTTTTGAAATTATAGCTGTCCTGTGTGCAATATAATTTAATTTGAATATGACTCAATGAACATTTTTGTTTGAAGGTGTACAAGGTGATACGGTTTTTGAAATGGCCCCAAACCAATAAAAATGTTGTATGAACCGAAGGTTCGGTTAGGCTAAAGTGTTGGAGACTTGCCTCACATAGACGGTCTTTCGTGGTTATCCAGTTCTTCCTTTGTGGTTGTCGAATTCGAAAATGTTGGGTCATCCTGGCAGGCCAATAGTTTAATACACATTATCAAAGCTGGGCATAGTTAATCGAGAATTTAACTTCGTTAACCCGGTAATAGTTAATCAAAAATTTAACTTCGTTAAATTAAAAAGTTAATTTCGTTGAAAAGTTAACTTCGTTAAAAGTTAAATTAAATAGTTAAATTTCCTATAGAAAACAAAACAAAATATTTTTTTACAAAAAACACATAAAAAATACTTTTTAACTATATTCAATTGAATGCCTGCACTCACAGACCCATTTTCCAATCGGTTTCAGCAATGGCAAATTTGCTTTAAAATAAATGATACAAATTTTTATCAAAAGCAAAATTTTGTCTATGAAACAATTTATTTATATTCATATGAAGGCATACAAGTTTTATTAGAATATTAAATAATAATAATGAAATTAATGAAGTTTGGTTAAGAACAAATAGCATAGGCTATTCTAAACACAATGTCGTTCTCAGTTTTTCGCCATTTTGAGAAACTTGAGAAATGGAAAACACGATGTCAACATCCTGACGATGTAAAACTCACCTAATGGCGGAGAACGCCATTGTGTTTAGAATGTTCTATATAATATAGAACATTTCGAAATATATCGACCTGTGTATTTAATTGTTTATTGAAAAAATTTTTAAATTAAGTGTCAATATCAGTTCAAAAATAGTATGAATTCTTAATTTTAACTTTTTTTATATCCAAAAAAAAAAAAATTTTTTGTTTTAAAGTTAACTAATGCTAGTTAATTGAATAAATTTAACTTAACTAAATGAAAAAGTTAATGGTTTTCGAAATTAACTGAAACGTTAAAAGTTAACCAAAAATTTAACTTCGTTAATTAACTATTAACTAATTAACTAGTTAATAGCACCATAATAACAAATTGAGGGTGGGACAACAACATAATTTTATCGCATTTTATGACTCCAGGCGAAGAGATCATTAATACCTTGATAATTTAAAACTTGCATCTATTGAACAGCAACAAACCAGAATGCAGCAATATAAAATGCTGACAGAAAAGAATCTAAGATGCATTATTTGACTTATATCTGTTAAAATATTAATATAAACAACATTTTTCCAAAATAGATTCAAACTTGTGAACCCCGGAGAAAGTTCTGCTAAACCCGGAGCCAGGAGATTGACTTCCAAACCCGGAGTCTCCGGGTCAAAATGACCCTGTTGGCAAGCCAGATTCTAATACAACATCAAATTAAATTTTTACATCCCTAAGTGTCAAATTTAAGTTAAACCAAAAGATTGCAAACAATAAATAAAACAAACAAAACGAAAGCCGCAAAAAAATGGACAAAGGACTTCCTACCTTCAATCTACTCAATTTAATTTGCGGTATCTTCAATTAAAAAATCAATTATTTAGTTTTTTTCGCCTTCAAATGCAATAGAATAGTTACGCTTTAGACGTAGGGGTCGGGTGGGTCTGACCAAATTTCTAGCTAGAATATTTGGATGCAATTTAACTTTATCTGCATATTTTGTTGTACGTTTGGGGATCTCATCGGAAATTGTCGGTATTTGTAAATCTCGATATATTTGTGTATTTCTTATAAACCATGGGGCTCCAACGATTTGACGCAGAACTTTCGACTGCATTCTTTGTAGTTTCTCAACATTTGATGGGGAAGTTGTTCCCCAGAGCTCAATCCCATATGTCCATATGGGTTTAATCACACTTTTGTATAAAAGGATTTTATATGTGGTGGTGAGTTTCGATTGCTTCGAGAGGAGCCAATTTAGTTCGAGTTTTTTCAATTTGATTTGTGTAAGTTTGGCTTCGATGTGTTTTTTCCAAATGAGTCTACGAGCGAGATGCATCCAAGGTATTTGGTTTCACGACACTGTGGTATTACACTACCATTTATTTTAAGGGTGGCGAAAGTATCTTTTCTTGGGGTTAAGGTTAAATGAGCGCTCTAAGACTCATTAACTTTATTTCTCCACTGAGATAACCAGTTTTGCAATGCGTTTAAATGCTGTTGCACGTGTTGTTATGCCATTTTAGGGTCTGGGTGTGAGTACAATATTGCTGTGTCGTCGGCAAATGTTGAGATGAGGGTCTGATCATAGGTGGGCATATCAGCTGTATAGAGTATATACAGTAGAGGTCTATATACAGTCTATATACAGTAGCTGCCTTGGGGTACACCGGCAATAACATCAAATCTACGAGAAACGAAACTTATGTTTAACTACAAATTTTCTGTGGGTCAAGTAGTTGTCGAGCAAAATGTGCATGCTTGCTGGTAATAGTTTCTATAGTTTGGATATCAGTCCTCATCTATGCCATACCTTATCACAGGCTTGGGTGATGTCAAGTCAACAATGCGATGAACCTGTTCAATTGTGCCGTGTTTTTCTCTAAATCCGAATTGGTGATTGGGTATTTCACCTCTAGCCAGCATTGTGGGTAACATAATTTTTATCATAATTTTCTCAAATTGTTTTGATAGAGTAAGCTTATTGAGCGATATGTGCTCACGTTTGTAGGGTCTTTTCCCGGGTTCGGGGTCATCGTGATCTGCGACAGCTTCCAGTCAGTTGGGTAGTGACCTATTCTTAATATAGCATTATATATGTGTCATGACCTGGAGCTTTTTTTGGGTTCAACTTGGCAATATCAACAATAAGTGCTTTTCTTCTGATGAGTAGTGGGTTAAAATTTGGCCTGGTCGCGAGCTGTGGTAACGGGTAATTTGCAGTTGGGGGGTTTGGAGTAAATACATTTTGTAGGTGACTTGCAAAAGCAGTACCTTTTTCGGCATCACTTCTAGCCCAGTCTCCGTTGGGTAAACGAATTAGCGATTCTGCAACAATGGGTTGTTTTAAATTTTTTGTGGCACGCCAAAGGGAGTAATTTGTTGAGCTCGTCGGTTAAGCTTTTCCATGAATTGATGCAGATCAATCTCGTTTTTTCGCCTTAATTTTTTTTTGAGTTTTCGTGTAATGAGGGTCAGTTTTTTTTCAGATAGGGTGATCTGAACTTATGCCAATCACGCCTTATTGAGCTCTTTTATGTTAAGAGCTGAGCTATAGTTTGTGGCACAAATTCCTTTTATGGGTAGTGGTATTGCTTTTTGGGTTCGCTGCCAGTGCGGCGTTTGTAAGTAGAAGGTTATAGTTACGCACTGCCAAATTCAGTTGCTCCTCAGTTTTGAGTGGCACATTTAGGGTAATGTGTGAACTTATATATTTTCTGAATTTAAGCCAATTTGTGTTTATACTGGTGAGTTTGTCAGGTGGGTTGACTTCTGAATTTGGCGCATATTTTACTGTAATAATAGTGGGTGTGTGGTCAGACGAGACTTCCACTGAAGACTCAATGGTCAGTTGAGACCATTTAAGGGTCCTGATTACTGCAAAATCAATAACATCTGGAATTTTGCGTCTGTCTGATGGCCAGTATGTTGGCGTGCCTGACGAAACCACATCTAGGCCGAGTTTGCTGGTAATATTCCATAGTAGTCTTCCTTTGGGCCAAATCAGGCGAGAGCCCCAATAAGTGTGTTTGGCATTAAAATCTGCAGCTACGAGAAATTTTTGGCCAAGGGTCGCCAAAAATGTCTGAAAATGCAGTTCTATTATTTTGGAGCTGGCTGGACAGTAAATTGCAGATATTGTGAGGCCTTTTGTGTATTCATCGAGGCATATGGTGGCCTCGATGAATACACAACATAGTGTTTGATTCAGTCCTTTATTAGAACCGCCTCGTGCTTTACCACCTGGGTGTTTAGTGCACGCAGAGAAAAAACATGGTTGACCAGATCATATTTTGAGGGGACCATATTATGATTGGCGAAATGATTGCACCAAACATGCTATGATTGCATACTAAACATTTGCATGATTGCAGCTAACCATTTACATGATTGAAAATAAACATGTAATGATTGCAGCCAAAAATTTGCATGATGGATACAATCATGTTAACCAATTTTTAATCAACTTTCTATTAAATTTCAACATCTACTTTTTAATTGTTTTAACTTATATTATTAATATTTCAATGTAATATTAGCTGATTGTTATATTATATTTAAGAAATAATAGTTCATATAAATTTTTCTTACTTACTTACGTTTGGCCGTATCGAGATTTGAACCTGTGATACTTGGGTTGCTGACGAAGCGCGTTAGCACGTTTAGCTACTACTTTATTATTATTATTATTATTATGAATTTATTATTAGCATATAAGGATTATCTTTTAAATGCAACAGTTAAAATAAATAATCAACAGAAAAAAGAGGAAGAAAATTTAAATTAATTAAATAGATGAATAAATAAATAAATGACTTAAAATTAACAGTGAATAGAAAATAAATTAAATTGGGAAACTAACAGTAATACTGCACACACAGAATCCACACGTTTCCAGTAGCCACTTTATACCCCTGGCCAGCAGGAGAGCAATTACAGGAAACATTTGGACTCAAGAAACAGATATGCAACATTACTTTACATACTACTTTATAAAAAAACAATAAAATATAAGTAAAATTAGCAGATATGAAAAATATTTAGAAAAAGTCAAAAAGATATAGTAGATAAAGTAGAAAGGCGAGAAGAAAGTATAGTCTGAAGAGAAAACTAAATTATTTTAAGAAAAGTATTGGAGTGTTAAAAGCTTAAAGTCTACTATATTTGTTACGCCCCAAATGTGAATAGGTAACGAATTCCACAGACGAACAGCATTAATGAAAAACAAATGCGTAGAAGCAGTGTAATTAAATTTAGGTGTTATAAGAATCAAACTACGGGTTGATTTACTAAATTGTAGTTTATGATACAGATAAAGAGGGGATCTTGTCTGAATCAACCTATGCAAAAATATGCAATTTCTAGACTTAAGATATGCGGAAATACTACAACCAAGAATACGAGTATTGAAAGATGATATATGATCATACCTCCCAATCCCATAAACATACCTTGTTGCGTTGTTAAAGGCAACTTCTATCTTATGCATAGCAAGCGAGTCCAGGTTACTGTATACCACTTCCGAGTAGGATATTATTGGGACTATTAACTGAACCACTAACTTGCGTCGAGTTTCAATAGGCATAAATGCTGAAGTCATACGAAGATTTCTCAAGGTATAGTAAACTTTACTCACTACAGAGTTGATGTGATCAACACAAGTAAGTGAGGAATTAATTTTAAACCCAAGGTTCGTTACTTTGTCAGTAACCAACAACTTAGTGCCATTAAGCAATATCGGAGGAACTTCAAGATGATTATAATTAGTTCTAGCTATAGGCAGGACATATGATTTTGATGGATTTAAAAATAGTTTATTGCACATGGCCCACATACCAATAGACTCTAAGTCTTCATTTACTCTGGCACACAAATCTTCAATAAGACCAATAGGACGAGACAAATAGAGTTGAAGATCATCAGCATAGGCATGCATAGTAACAAATCTACAAACTTTGAAAATATCATTTAAAAACAAAATAAATAAAAGCGGGCCAAGTACAGACCCATGAGGCACTCCACTGCTTATAGTTTTATATTGTGAATAACAACTACCAACTCTGACTCGTTGAGATCTACCTTCAAGATAGCTTTTTATAAGGTTAACCGCAGTTATTGAAAAACCAAAAAATTGTGTTAATTTCAAACAAAGCAGAGAGTGATTCACACTGTCAAAAGCTTTAGAAAAGTCTAAAAGGCAGATCAAAGTCAAGTATTCCTTATCATAAAACAATCTAATATCATCCAATATTTTAACTACTGCAGTAGAGCAACTGTGCCCAGGACGGAAACCAGACTGGAGAGGTGACAAAAGACTATTGGCAGTAACATAATTGGATATTTGTTCCGCCATGAGGGACTCACAAACTTTGGAGATGGAAGATAAAATACTTATAGGACGGAAATCACTGGGTACAGAGGCCGAAGGTTTTTTGGCTACAGGAACGATAGTAGCCACTTTCCAAATGTTAGGGTAGCAAGAGCTAGTAAAACAATGGTTAATAATGTGTGTAAGAGGATTCAGTATATAGGGCAATATTAACTTAATGAACTTAATAGCTACCCCATCTTCACCAATGGCATTCGATTTAATTTTCATTACGCATTTGGCAACATCGAGTTCACATACAGCGGAAAATTCAAACTTATTAATGATATTTGGAGAAACTGCACCTTCCAAATTAAATTGTGATTCATCAACATTATTAACAATAAAGTAATCATTTAATATATCAGGATCAATATTACACTCAGACGAACTCTTACTGCGCACACCAATCTCTCTCAAATTTCTCCACAACTGCTTAGATGGTAATGCTGTACTTAGTTTCGACTGATAGAACTGTTTTTTCGACAACCTGACAGCGGAAGTAGCTTCATTACGCGCGAGCTTGTGTTCTTCCCAATTTTTAGCAGAAGGATTCCTTTTCCATCTCGTATAGGTTTTATTACGCATTTTTATAGCTTGCTTTACCAAACTAGTGAACCATGGACAAGAGTTATTGATAACTCGTGCTGTACGAAGTGGCACATGAACGTCAAAAATATTGCACATATTATTTAAGAAACAATTTAACTTTTTATCAGCTGAGCCAAGGTACCAGCAGTCCGTCCAGTCAATGAGAGTCAAGTCATTAGTCAAGGAGTCAAAATTTATTGATTTATAGTCACGATATGTAAAACAGTTGGCAGTAGCAGCAGGACTAAGACAAATATTAAGAGTACAAAAAATTAGGTCATGGTCAGAAATAAAAGATAATTGGTCAAAAATTAAAACAGCATGCTTATCAGATACAATAAAATAGTCAAGTAAACTGGGACAGGCATTGGAAGCAAATCGTGTAGGCATCACAGAGTTTACAATTGACAATCCAACTTCATTCAAATTATCATAAAGACTGCTGACTGAGGAATCTTTTGAAAGAAGATTAATATTAAAATCACCACATATAACAAAATGATCGTAGTCAATTAGACAGAGAACACAGAAATGGATCCAAACTAAAATTTCTATTAGGATTGTACACACACGATAAAAAAACTTTTGTCGTATTGTCATATATAACAACATTCAGAAACTCTACATCAGAGTCAGTTGATTCACAAAGAAATTTTACATTAATATTATTCTTACAATAAATTGCAACACCCCCTCCCTTTCTGCCAGTTCTATCAGAACGAAAAAGTTTAAAATTTTGTATATTGAAATACGCATCATCAACATCATCATTAAACCACGTCTCAGATACACATAATACTTCCTTGCATTTCTTGTGTTCTAAATGCATACATATACTAATCATATGCAATTTTTATGTGTATATGAATTTTTCATGAAATATTTTTGGAAATGAATTTAAGCATTAGTATAAATTTTTTGTAAGATTAAGAGGTCTATTCTAGCGTAGTCGCAAAAGTCGCCACAGTCTCACTTTGATACAATTTGGTATTCTGAACTATTTGAAAAAGCTCTTTTAGTATCAATTGTCATAAAAGTTTTGGTCGAGTCGAATTAATTGGCTACAGCCGGTGTCTTGTACTTTTGTAGGTTTGTATATTTTAGTGCTTATGTTTGCAGAAAAATACAAATCTACACAAGTACTCCGGATCGTGAATACTCTTATTAATATTAAATATCCAATCATATACATTATTGCCTCTACCATGTTTTTGGCATGGTTGGAATCTAATCATAATATGTTCTCTGAAATCATAATATGGTCTCTATAATCATTTAAATATAATTTACATGACAACCCCAACCAACTATGGTCTTTATAATCATGGTATTATCAGAGAATGTTAATTATAGAGAAGGTGCATAAAGGAATTTCTGTTAAATTGTGGTTGGAATTTTGGGCCAGATTTTTGAGGAACTTCCAGTCGAACATCGATCAAGTATTTTTTTAAGTTCGACTGGATTTTGATGTTCGGTTCAAACAGAAATGGAAAGAATGAAACCAAAAAAAGTAAGAAAAAAAGAACGCAACCAAAAGGTGGTGGTTTTTTCTAGTTCTCCTTCATGTTTGTGAATTGGTTGGTTTGGAGCTTTTGTTTTGATTATGCAAACCGGTTTTGGGTTTTCTAAGCAATTTGCAATTCATGGTGATTTCCACAATTCTTGCAAACATTTTCCCAATTTTATTCAGTTTTGATTTTCATGTTTTTTTTTTAATATTTTTATATGAGCATTGTAAATATATTTCATTTGATACATATTTGCAATACATATGTTTGCATAACTTCATAAGTTCATTGACCTACATTTAATTTTTCCCCTGCTTCTATTGTTTCCTTTTTTTTTTGTGTGCACAACAAGGAAAACAAAGATTACTTCAAGATCAACGTCGACGTTGTTTTCATTTTTTTTGCTGAGCTCATTTGTCGGCTTAAAATTGAAATGCACCAAGTACATAGATTTCTTTAAGCACTTAGTGCATTTCAATTTTGAATATACGCATTATACTTAGACAATTGTACTTCTCGCTATTTATTAGCCACGTTGCCGAATTTAATTTATTCTGCTGGTGTTCAAAGGTTTTAAGCATAATTAATATATAATTAAAATCCGGTCAGCCGGTATTTCAAATGCAGTAATGTATTTTAAATGAATTTAAATTGTTTTATCTTGTTTTAATAAATTTCCAAACCGACGCTGTACTCAATTCTATTTTAAACCGACAAATGATCTTGAAGTAATCTTTGTTTTCCTTGTTGTGCTCACAAAAAAAAAGGAAACAATAGAAGCAGGGGAAAATTTGAATGTAGGTCAATGAACTTATGAAGTTATGCAAACATATGTATTGCAAATATGTATCAAATGAAATATATTTACAATGCTCATATAAAAATATTAAATAAAAAACATGAAAATCAAAACTGAATAAAATTGGGAAAATGTTTGAAATGCAAGAATGGTGAAAATCACAAAAATACAAGAATTGCAAATTGCTTAGAAAACCCAAAACCGGTTTGCATAATCAAAACAAAAGCTCAAAACCAACCAATTCACAAACATGAAGGAGAACTAGAAAAAACCACCACCTTTTGGTTGCGTTCTTTTTTTCTTAATTTTTTTGGTTTCATTCTTTCCATTTCTGTTTGAACCGAACATCAAAATCCAGTCGAACTTAAAAAAATACTTGATCGATGTTCGACTGGATAGTAGAGCTAGCGCTAACCGTATATCCAATGGATTTCGGTACATACTAACAATGCAATGTGATCTCACAAAATTTGTAATATCATACCCTATGTCAGCAAAAGACGCCGACTCTGTCGCAAGAACACTCGTAGAACAAATAATTTTAAAGTATGGCCATTTTCAAGTACTAAAATCTGATAATGGTACTGAATTCAAAAATGAGTTAATGCACAGCATATGTGAACTATTAAAAATAAAACAAACATTTTCTACTCCATACCATCATCAAACGATAGGGTCACTTGAAAGGAACCACAGAGTTCTTAATGAATTTCTCTTAACATCAACAAATGACCATGAATGGGACAAGTGGATACCGTATTTTACTTTTGCTTACAACACGACTCCACACGTTGACACTGGATACATACCCTTTGAACTTGTATACGGAAAATTACCATGTTTACCCAACCAAATTTTTGAAACTGAAACCAAAACTTATGATCTCGACAGCTATCGAAGCGAGATGCGTACGAAACTAAATTTTTCACTAAATAAAGCCAAAGAAATGTTAATTAAGGCTAAGGAGAAACGAACTGACAAAAATTTAAATAATATACAAAAACTTAATATAGAAATAGGAGACCTAGTGTTATTAAAAGTAGAAAATAGAAAGAAATATGAAAAACCATATAAGGGACCATTTACTAGATAAATTAGGAGTTAATACAAAAATAGAATACCAAAAATTATTCATAACAATCAGCTGATACCTTACAAGGCAGCAATATAGCAATAAGAAAATAACTATTAAATTTAAAAACTTTTTTTTACATATATGTTATTATAAATCATACTAGTTTATTTCATAAAAATAATTTTACTTATAATTTTACACTTAAAAACAAATTTAAAAAAAATGTATTTTACTATAAATTATTAATTATAATCATATATTTGCTTATTTAAGAATTTCATAATATAAATCAATATTCTATAAAAATATTATTTTTAATCATATCACCTAACAATTTAATAACTACAATCTTCTCTGAAAATTCTTTTAAAAATCATTATTCTTCAAATAATTTTCATCTTAAGGGTAAGGGTGTAGTGTATACTTACAAGTCTACATTACCTACCCCTGCATTTCATTAGTACAAATGCACCGACAATGTATCGACATGCTAGCGCTGCACTTTTGAGTTCGCTGACCCAATATACACAAATGGTTCTGGACGTTGTCAACAACAATTGAGTGTATATTGATATGCACTCAATTTCGGTGACCGTCCTTCGACACCATTCGTCAAGACCAAATTAGCGTACTCAGGGCAACGGGTGCAAATGAAATGCAGAACATAAGTATATTATATTAATGTAGTGTAAGTAAGTAGGATAGATTAAGAACTAATGTATAACAGTTATAAGTAAAGATATAAAAGAGCCGCGTTGGCCACTAATAAAACTAGATTGAATTGGAACTTCGTTCTTTTACTATCTCAATTAATTGTAGTGCCTAGCGCCAATCCTTCACATGCTTGAAGAAGCTTAAATCTTCCAAAAACACCACACATTTCTCCACACGAGCGTGCCCATATGGTAACAGCAAAATTCAAAATGATAAAAAGGTAACACAGAAGTTATAAATAATTTTATTTTATGCGTTTTCTAATACTTTGATAATCTACCCAAATGCCAAAAAAAAAAATATTGAAAAAAATATATCTTTTTATGGCAATGAAAAATATTCTTACTGGAAAGGTCGTGACTTTTCGCTGTTTTTGCCCACTTTTTAAAAACACTACTTTTCAATTATCCGCCACGACCGCTACTGACGAGCTATAGCTTAGAGTTATCAAAAGAAAGATCAAAGTATGCTTTATTAACATCAAAAAATGGATTAGTAATATTCGTTCAAATATTTTTTTAATTGCACATACCGTAGAGCGCTATCAGCGTTACCATATGGGCACGCTCGTCATGAATGGGTTAAGTTCGACTGGATTTTGATGTTCGGTTCAAACAGAAATAGAAAGAATAAAACCAAAAAAAGTAAGAAAAAAAAACGCAACCAAAAGGTGGTGGTTTTTTCTAGTTCTCCTTCATGTTTGTGAATTGGTTAGTTTTGAGCTTTTGTTTTGATTATGCAAACCGGTTTTGGGTTTTCTAAGCAATTTGCAACTCTTGTATTTTGGTGATTTTCACAATTCTTGCATTTCAAACATTTTCCCAATTTTATTCAGCTTTGATTTTCATGTTTTTTATTTAATATTTTTATGTGAGCATTGTAAATATATTTCATTTGATACATATTTGCAATACATATGTTTGCATAACTTCATAAGTTCATTGACCTACATTTAAATTTTTTCCCTGGTTCTATTGTTTCCTTTTTTTTTTTGTGTGCACAACAAGGAAAATTCACAAACATGAAGGAGAACTAGAAAAAACCACCACCTTTTGGTTGCGTTCTTTTTTTCTTACTTTTTTTTGGTTTCATTCTTTCTATTTCTGTCTGAACCGAACATCAAAATACAGTCGAACTTAAAGAAATACTTGATCGATGTTCGAATGGAAGTTCCTCAAAAATCTGGCCCAAAATTCCAACCACAATTTAACAGAAATTCCTTTATGCACCTTCTCTATAATTAACATTCTCTGGTTTTACTCTTAGTTTTCCATTAAATATTTGCATTAATATATGCATTTCTATATCCGATTAAACAGATGTTAGCATACAGTCTGTTTCCACTGACTCCGGAAATTATCTGCAGGAAACAATTTTATACCTGGACGAACGAGACACAACGACAAATTGTCTAAAAAATCATCCAGGGTTTAAAACCGTGTTTCTAAAATACAATACCCCATTACCCTCATCTGCACCTGCAGAACGGCTGTTTTCGTTCGCTGAGATTGTGCATCGTTCCAGAAGGCAAAAACTCAGCGATGTAAATTTTGAAATGCTTGTTTTAAGAAAAGCTAACTAAGCATAACTAAATAAAAGAATAATTTATTTCTACTGCAATTTTTTCAGTAACCAGTAAACGTTTACTGGTAATGAAAATTTTATTTGCATTACCAGTAAAAATTACTGAATACAGTTTTTTTTTCAGTAAGCACACCCAGAGAAAAAATCGTGTTGAATTAACCAATTTTTAACCAATTTTGTGATTAATATTTTTCAAACCGATCTTTCAGGTTGTTTTAACGAGATGATAT
The DNA here is from genome assembly GCA_951394025.1 of Heteromyza rotundicornis. Lineage (NCBI taxonomy): Eukaryota > Metazoa > Arthropoda > Insecta > Diptera > Heleomyzidae > Heteromyza > Heteromyza rotundicornis. The sequence continues at coordinate 42,405,489 of OX596010.1, forward strand.
TGTTCAAAATGACATTCTCCTAGATGTGTACGTGTACATGTGAAGAGGGTTGTCATTAAACTGGGAAAACTGGTAAAAATGCGTTCATTCAAGTCATTGCCGGTAGCTCAGGGGTTAGGCATTCGGCCTTATCAACGAAAGTACGGGGATCAAATCCCCGTTCCGGAAAAAGTTTTTTTAATTTAATTTTTTTTAAATTGTAAACCACAGTTGGTTGGAGGAACTTATTTACCATTCTTTAACTTATTTTCAAATTAATATTACCATTTCAAATAGATACCTTTTCACACTGAACTGGATTTGAACGCCGGACCTTCGGATCTTGAGTTCATCACTTTACCTTCTGTGCTACTGCGCTTCATAGATTCATGTCGTCAAAAGACCAATCTAAATTTGAAATCTAAAAATTTCTATTTAAAAAATTTTTTCAACTCAGACGAGATTCGAACACGGGACCTAAAGCTTATAAGTTTTGCATCTACACGCTGTGCCACTGATCTTCTTTCGTTCAGGTCAAAAATCTCTTCGGTTTATTTTCAAATTTTCCATTAGACAGAATAGTCGAATATATTTTTATTTTCAAAAAAAAAATTTCTCATTTGTGTAAATGTGTGCGTTTTGCTTCGAAAATTTTTCTCATTTCTGTGAATCTGTGCGTTTTGCTTCGAAAAATTTTTCTCATTTCTGTGAATGTGGGTTTTTGTTTTGCGTACAAATGTTTTTCATGTAAATATAACATGAATCGTGTTAATTAAAATACATGAAGATTTCTCTGGGTGCAGTAAAACTTCATTTTTACTGCAATTTTTTTCCAGTAATCAGTAAAAATTTACTGGTACTGCAAACTAAATTTCAGTATTAGTAAAAGTTTACTGATTACTGCTATTTGTAATGCACTTAATATATAATGCAGTGTGCCCATCTATGGTGTCGTACAACTTGTATCCGGGTATTTTAAAAAAGTGTTTTTGGGTCTCTGAAATTAGCATTACATCTATGCAGTATGAGTTGAGGAATTGAATAAGTTACAATTTATGTTGGCATAAGCCGTTCGCATTCCAGAAGGATAATTTTATCGCATTCATGGTTTATTGTTTACTAGCTTATACCCACAGCTTTGCTAGCAATAATTTTGTAATTTCATGTTAACGTCGAAATGTTATATGTATTATTTAAGCTACTGAAATAAAAATAGAACTTGCAAGTCATACCTCTGCCCATTCACCTATCAGCACCAAATCCAAAATCTCAGCGAAATCCCTTGAATTGGACCCGAGTTACAGAGCTTTACAAATTTTTAGGCGTGGCAAATTTTCAGAATCAACATATTACCAATTCATTACCCAAAACCACATATAAAATTTCAGCAAAATCGGTTAAAAAAAATTATAGCATTTTAGAATAATATTTGCCATGCCCACCTCGAACGCCCAAATGAAATGATGATGTCATTACCTACATATGTGTTTCATTAAAATCGGTCAAGTATTTCTTGAGTTATAAGGGAACAAACATATGTTTACCTATAAACCTACAAACCTACAAACAAAGAATTTTATATAAGTAAAAGATAAGGATCTGGATTAATATGTTTTGATTTCGTAACATATCCTGCATCATAGGTTGTATGCCGCTCATAATATCTGTTGTGAATATCGTTTTTTTTACGTGGGCAACGCCACAGGTGATTGCTAGTATATCAGGGACGTAACCAGGGAAATCTATGAAGTAATAGAAAAATGCAACTGATTTATATTTAACGAGCTCTATGTAAATGAATATTGTGTATAGTCGGGTTCAAGCTCGGTGCAACTCAAATCAATTAAGCTGCGAATTTTTACAACAACAAATGGCGTTCCAGCAGGTAGAAAGTAAGTTGTATTCATTTCACTGCCCACTACGGCAGATCATCAGTAACCTTTTTCTCACTGGTACGATATTCTTTGTTTAAACTACTCTATATACAATAGCGTGGTCCAAAATCGTATGGAGAACATTTTTTGTTCGCTGGATATCCACAATCCCCCTCAAATAGTTTCATTTTGTGAGAAAAAATTCACAAAAAAATTTGGGCATCCTAGGTCAACATTAACACGTGCCCCCTGAGACTCGTATTTTCCCATATAAACTGTATGGGAAAAATTTAATTTTTTGAAAATCATTTTTCTAAATTCGGAGTAAAGCTTAAGTTGCACTGAGCTTGAGCCCGACTATACACAATGTAATAGAAATATTTATGGAATTGTTATGAAATTCAACAGAATTTAAGAGACTTCCTTATCTCCTTAATATTTTATTTTATTAAAAACTTTTGTGTACCAAAAAGTTGAAAAATTCCAGTTCTAGCATTCTTTATTAAGCTTCGAATATCACGGTTTACATTTACATCAAACTGAAACAGCTTGTGACAGTTTATAGTTATTCGAAATTTTGCTGTGAATCAAATGAAAGTGTTTTTAAAATGAAAGCAGGGACGTACCCATGAAGGGGAGGGGGTTTGGAGGGCTTTAGGGTGCCGAACCCCCCCCAAAATATATGAACACAATACGTCAATTTTTTCATAAACTCCCCTTCGGGTTTTTTCCAAATTTTTTTGAATTTTTTTTTAATCTACTTTTTTTGTATGAAAAATCAAAAGATTTGTTTTCAAAAAAACCGATCTGTTGTTGATTTTAATTTGGTTTGCATTTTCTAATTTTTTTCTTCAGTATAAATAAAAAAAAATGTTGTGAAAACTCCGCCCAAAATGTATTCCTGGTTACGTCCCTGATTAAAAGCAATTCATGATGTAATATAACATTATTATACTAATTTTTGGTTGAATTGAATAAAATCCAAATCCCGGGACTAATCCCGGGATCTCGGGATTGCACTTTTAAATCTCAAAAATTCTGGGATTGAAAAAGTTCTCGAAAATTGACATCCCTATTAAGTATTGTTATGTGTATAATGGTAAATGGAGTTGGTAAATTGTAGTATTTGCTCCAAAGGCGAACAAAGGAAAGAAGAAACAATATTTTCTTATTTTGGGCGTTATGACCGCTGTTAGGCCGGCCACAGAGTTCAAATTTTATATTCAGCGTTATGAACGTAGCGGAAATTGTTCGTAAATTATTTATATTTTTATACCCAGCACACTAGTGTCCAAGGGTGTATTGTTTTTGTCACACCGTTTGTAACGCCCATAAGGAGGTGTGTCCGGTATGGAAAAGTATATATATTCTTGATCAGCATCACCTCCTGAGTTGATTAGTCCATGTCCGTCTGTCCGTCTCTCTGTCATTTCGCACGATAACTGCCGTAGCTTTTGAGCTATCGACCAAATTTTGGGATTCTTCTTATTTTGGCGAACGATTGGACGGTATTGAAAATGGGCAACATCGGATGAGAGCCACGCTTACCTCCCATACAAAAATGGCCGCCAATTTTATATTATTTTCGTTTATCTTGAGAAATACTCCACCGATCGCCTCCTAATTTTGGGATTCCTCTTATTTTGGCAAATGATTGGACGGTATTGAAAATGGGCAACATCGGATAAGAGCCCCGCCTACCTCCCATACAAAATGGTCGCCAATTTTATATTATTTTCGTTTATCTTGAGAAATACTTAACCGATTGCCTCCAAATTTTGGGATTCCTCTTATTTTGGCGAATGATTGGACGGGCAACATCGGATAAGAGCCACGAGGTAGGACCTCCCATACAAAATGGTCGCCAATTTTATATTATTTTCGTTTATCTTGAGAATTACTGAACCGATTTGGATGGTTTTTTGCATTCGGTTGGAAATGAGGTCGGGAACGAAATGGGAATGAAACCGGAACGAAATGGAATTGGACCGGAACAAAATGGAATTGGAACAAAATTTTTAAATGAATCAGGAAACTAAAATTATCGATAAATATTGGAAAATTATCGATAAATTATCGAAAAATTATCAATAAATTATCGAAAAATTATCGATAAAAAAATCGAAAAATTAATGATAAAAAATCGAAAAATTATCGATAAAAATCGAAAAATTATCGATAAAAAATCGAATAATTATCGATAAAAAATCGATAAATTACCGATTAAAAATCGAAAAAATATCGATAAATTATCTATAATAAATCGATAAATTATCGAAAAATTTTTGATAAATTATCGAAAAATTAACGATAAATTATCGAAAAATTAACGATAAATTATCGAAAAATTATGAATAAAATATCGAAAAACTATCAATTAAATACCGATTTTCGATAAAATTACTAACATGTGGTCTCAGAATGTATCGTACTCGCATGTGCAGGGTATTATAGCTTCGGTCAGACCGAAGATAATTCTCTTACTAGTTTTTATTAAAAAGCTCCTTTTTATACTGTATGCAGGTATTTGCATTCATTCTAATGTCAAGAAAATATCAAAAATCGTATAATTTTTGCAAAATATTTTGATGTCATTAAGGACAAAGCCCAGAAATTTAGTAAATTTTAAAAATCAGAACAATTGTAAACTTGAGAGTGAATTATCTTCGACTCTGCCGAAGCTGACATACCCCCACACAGTATGATCCATTTAGAAGTACCTGGAACATAAAAAAATGGTGAATCAAAACCTCATTTTGACCCATTTATAGGTGGTTTCGGAGACTCGGGCCACGTTCAAAATCCGCTTTTAAAAATTTCAGCAATGTTGACCATTTATATGGAAGCCACGCCCAGTTTTTGTCCGGTCCCCTAATCGCAAAATGTATGTAAGTGCCAATTCAAAAAATTTGTTTACTTGCGAAATCAATGTAACTTTGTACTACGCAACTACTATCAAAATCTTATGGGTCGGAGATTTGCCGTTACGAAGTTAAAGAGAAAAAAGATTTAGTGTAAGAAATTGTTTACTCTTTTGCAATTAGCGAATTAATGTATATGCCACATCCTTTTTTGGTGCAAGCATCAGGAATAACTTTTAGGCCATGCATACAAAGACAGGTAGGTAATGAAATTTCATTTTGAACGGTTGATAACTTCAATTTACATTCGTTCCTTTAACAGGCACAATTGTGTCTTAAAGTGGAATTTTCTGTATTTAGAGATACAGTTTTCTTCTTATATTTTTTTCTCCTAATATCATCATATTAACACTAAATAAACTACAGAGGCATGGTATATTAACTTTGAAACAACGTTTGTAACGCCCATAAGAATTCGTGTCCGGTATGGAAAAGTACATATATTCTTGATCAGCATCAAAAACTGATTTAGCTATGACTGTCTGTCCGCACTATTGCGGTAACATTTTTAGAGAAATCGAGTTGAAATGTTGGGTACACGTTTTCCTCCTCAAAACTGAGACCAAGATAAAATTTTCCAAATCTTTTTCAAATTTCTTTATTGCTGTATTCGAAGTGTGGTTAAGTTGTTTGTAAGTAGAATTATTGCTTGTTAATTACCATTATTTTGATGCTCTGGGTTGTCATGATAGGACACACAACTATATACTTAAAATTAAAATATAAAAAGCTTCGCTACTGATCACTAAAAATATCCAATTTCAAACAACATTATCTATATATATCAAAGAGACGTGTATGTTTGTTACCAGTAGACGCGAAAACTACAGCACCGATTCTCACCAACATTTATATATGTGTTCTAAGAGTTGTGACATAGTATAGGTTTTGACACGCTACACCTGGGCTCCCAATAAAAATATTTGACAATTGTTTTCATTAATTTTGCATTAAAGGCAAAAAAAACTTTTTTAGGGCCAGCAAAACGGACCGAAAACTATAAAACTATGCGTGGTTGTCTCATTTAACAAACTTAATTTCCATTGGAAGAAAAATTCCGTAACTTTAAAAGTGGAAAAATTTTAAAATTGTTCATATTTTTTGCTATAGACGAGGTTGTAGGGCAGTTATCTTTAAAAAAAACTTTCAAATTGGATTTTTGGCGTTTGCGTAAAAATGAAGCGTGCTGAAATAATGCAATACATCCACATTTGTGTTTATAAACATTGAAACAGCATCTGCATTTGATTTTCATGTATTTATCCATTAGCAACTGTTAAAAAGCGTAAAAGTGTTTCTATTGCTGAAAATTCATTTTAATGTAAATGACACTCATGAGCTGCAGCAGCTTGGATTCATGACAGCGAAAGTAAAGTGTATGCACCGAAAAAACCTCGTTATCCTTTAACAATTTGTCGGAAATTACTTGCAAATGATACGCAGGCAGAAATGACGTCTATAAACTAAAATTCAATCAAATCGGTCCCATTAATTAAACGATAATTACAAAAAACTCTCTCCTGCACAATTTGCTTTTTGGCACTTACATGCATTTCGCGATTAGGGGTCGACATGTACCCAAAGTTTCAAGTCGATATCTTTAAAGCTGCGACCGCTACCGTGCGGACGGACGGACGGACAGACAGACGGACATCGCTAAATCGACTCAAGAGGTGGTGCTGATCAGTGTGGCGCTGATCAAGAATATATATACTTGTCCATACCGGACACGTCACCTTCTTGGTGTTACAAACATCAGACCATAGTGAATATACCCATACCTCATGACGTGTAGGGTATAAAAATCAGTACATGTACTGATGAAATCAGAATGTCTGGCAACCCTACACACAAAACAAAGTCGGTAGATTTAAACGAAAAAGACGGTTAAAAACGCTTTAAAGACGGTTGATTTACTTTAATGATTTGTTGGTTTACAATTTTTAATTGTAAACATACAGCAAAAATTTGTTTCGATACATATTTTTTTAGTAAGAAAACCATTTAAATTTGTTGGCTTACAATTTTTAATTGTAAACATACAACAAAAATTTGTTTCGATACATATTTTTTTAATAAGAAAACTTTTTTCGATGAATTAATTTTTTTCTTCATTTGAAAACAAACCCCACCAACTAAAAAAATATATTAAACACAAAAATATATTTCAAAAATGCAAGATTGCATGTTTAAAAAAAAAATATTAGCTTATGCGCATAACTGACACAAGCACTTATTTTCCAAAAGTAGTATTACAAGCAAAAAACTCTGTTTGGCTCTGCTCAAGCTGCCTCTATAAGGCACAACATTCATAACACGATTGGGAATTCTTCTTTCTTTAAATCCCAACTATTCAACTGAAGATGCGCGAATGGTAAATTGCACAAGTCGGTGAAAATTCAAATTTAACCAACAATTGCTGTAAAAGAACCTAAAATTTCTGTACAACAACAATTTAAATCTACCGACGAGCTCTGTATAAAAATTTACAATTTTCATACATTTTGAAATGCTGTACGTCAACTACTTTTTTCGGTTAATTTTACCGACCTTTTTTTTCTGTGTACTAGTGTAAGACTTTGTTAGTAAAACTTATAAAAATACTAGTAGGTACTAAATGTTCTAGTGCAGGAGTTACTAGGATAACTGGTACGAATACTAGTTCAAAGTTCCGCTACTGGAGTTACTTTTAAAAACTACAGTGGGCGAAATTTACTTAGGAGCAGGTTGAAAATGAGTTATTTTAGCCAGGGTTTACCTGTATTTTAGAGGATATTAGTCAAAAGTCCGTTTGATACTAAATTAAAGAAACTTTAAGGACAAATCACATTTTTAGACTGTAGAGGTTGCGCTCAGCTGCTATAAGGAGAATCGCGTTTCCACGAATATCTCGTAAACTGTGAATCCTACAGGAAATCTTCTCGAAATTTACAGCGTCTACTTTAGAAGCTAAAAGCTTTTTTCCTAAAAATGATGGCGTGTATTATATACTCAGTGGGCATTTTGGAGAAATTTGGTACATAAAAGTGGTATACTGTAAAATTTTTGGTATATTTACAAAAACTGACTTTTCGGTATATTGTTAATACCATAAGGCAGGACCGTAGCCAGGAATTTATTTCGGGGGGGAGTCAAAAAAAATATAAAAAAAGCTATATTGTTTTTTCGCTGTTAATTACCTACCTTCCAAATTTCTATAAAATCGGAGAGGTCGGGTAAAAATCGTTTCGATTTGAGAAGGAATTACACTGATCTTCATGCAAGGTTTCCCTATTAGATTTTCCGTTCAGGTCGATATGGAATTTTGGTTCAAAAAATTTACGATTTTTGGAATAATTTTTCCTTTTTATCAAAGCTGGGCATAGTTAATCGAGAATTTAACTTCGTTAACCCGTTAAAAAGTTAACTTCGCTAAAAGTTAAATCAAACAGTTAAATTTTCTATAAAAACAGAATATATAACACTTCTAAATATATCGGCCTGTGTATTTAATTGTTTTGTGAAATAATTTCAATCAGTTCAAAAATAGTATGAATTCCTAATTTCTACTTTTTTTTTTCATTCAATAATAAAAAAATGTTTTCGTTTCAAAGTTAACTAATGCTAGTTAATCGAAGAAATTTAACTTAACTAAATGAAAAAGTTAACGAAATTTACTGAAACGTTAAAAGTTAACCAAAAATTTAACTTCGTTAATTAACTAATAACTAATTAACTGGTTAATGCCCAGCTATTCTATTTATGCTATAAGTTGTACACAGGTTGTGTAATTTTTGCTATTTTTCGAGATTTTGTCACTTTTTTGCAAATTGTTAAAATTATTATTTTGGCTATTAAAGTGGAAAAAAGAAAAAGTTTAAAAATTTTATGTCTATCGAGCTATAATTTTCAAAAAAAACCAAAATATTGTAGGTAAAAGTTGTAGAGAATTTTATTACCTACAAGATTGGTAATAAGTCTCGTCAAAGTGCATCTAATCGTTTGCAAGATATTACGCAAAAACCAGATTTACACAACTTTGTCCCGTATATAATACCAGCTATAATTTTTAGGAAAAACGCTTTTAGCTTCGAAAGTAGGTGGTGTAATTCTCTTCAAAATGATACTTGATTCCGGTAGGATATTCGTGGAAACGCGTTTCTCCTTATAGCAGCTGAAGCACAACCTCTACAGTCCCGCCATTTTGGAATTAAGTTTAAAACTAGTATCCTACGGAAGCCGAAGCTCAATATGAAGACAAAATTAAAAAATATTAAAACATTTTTCCGAAACATTTATTGAAAATGGTTTTTGTCTTAACGAACACTTAGTAAGTAAATGATTATATAATATATTTATTTATTAAGTAAATTAATATTTAAATTAAGCAAAATTTGAACGATTTGATATTCCATAAACCAAACGTAGCATTTCTTATAGATTTTTATGCTGAAAAAGATGGCGTACTCAGATTTTTTCTATCACGTCAGGTTTCTGAGAAATTTAGGACCAAGGAGTAAAAAAATGTTGAAATTGACATAATTCAGTAATTGATCAAAAGGAACCAAATGTTTTTGTTCTTGTTTTTTTGTGTTTTCCCTTTGTTCGGGGTTAAGGGTGAACAAACCCGAAGGAAAAAACACATTGGCACATATCGAAAGCGCGCACTGACGCTTTTTATTTTAAAACTTGATTTAGGAGGAGTATATGTTAATTTACCAAACACACTCTAAAAGTGTTTTAGTGTTTTTAAATTTTTTTAAATTTGTAAAAATTAATAAAATCTGTCTGGTTGTGGCAAGTCAGCCATTTGTGTTTTGGACAAAGTGGAGTTAAGATTTTCATAGTGAAATTGGTTTCCGTCGGTTTCGTGGTCCTGTTTTCCCCTTTCCTTTCCAATTTTGTTGTCGATTTTATCGAAGCCCAGCCGGTGAATCGATTCTGAAAAGAATCGTGCGAGGGACAGGTCGGTCTGGTCCCGTAAATCGAGTGCACATAAAAATTATCATTTTTATACCCCGACACTCACTGTGGCAGGGTATACTCACTTTTACACAACGTTTGTAACGCTAATAAGGAGGCGTGTCCGGTATGGAAAAGTATATATATTCTTGATCAGCATCGAAAACTGAGTCGATATAGCCATGTCCGTCTGTCCGTCCGTCCGTTTGTCCGTCTGTCTACACGATTGCGGTCGCAGTTTTGAAGATATGGACTTTAAATTTCGGGAACATGTTTTTTACTTCAAAAGTAAGAGCACGTTCAAATATCAGCCAAATCAAACAAAACTAAAGTGGGATCCCATATAAAAAAAAATTTTTTTTAACTTTTTTGTTGTTGTTGTATTTGATTGGAAATGTGTAGCAACGTATTTTTGACATGGTACGAGGTTCCGAAACCATATATATAAGGGTCAAAATGGGGTCTTGAGACCAACGTTTTTTTTTTGTGGATTCGATTTTGGAAATTTTTAGAAACGGAAAAAATATTGGAACGAAATGATATTGGGCACTATTGTGGATTTCTCACTCCAGAAACTGACAATATACACAAAACAATGATAAATGTAACTTACATAATGTTTAGTACCTACAATTTGCAATAAAACTGAAAAAATCGAGAAAAAGGCAAAAAATTTCATTTCAGGTTTTTTACTCAAATAGTTATAACTTCCATTTTTCCAAGCGATTTTAATATATAACTGCTCTTTTTCTTTGAAATAGATGGGCTTTCAACATCCAAGAAAGAAACTGCGATGAACAAATTTTGCTCTACGATAACAGCAGACATGTCCATAGCTGTTGTCCAAACCGATAATCTGGTTGGAAAGTTTTATTAGAGATAAGTAGTCAATACAATTACCTTTAATTTGATATTAAACTTTTTGTGATTGGACAATCGAAACCGGAGATATTTGGAATAATGTGTTTCAAAATGCAAAATATGCAAATAGTGCAATATCTCCAAAACTGTCCTACTTACAATTTTTCCGACTTCAAATTCGGATTCAGCGTGGGTTTTTACAAAGGAAATGACTATCAAAAGTCGAGGATACATTTTGCTGTAAACTAGAGTAATTTTTCGATTTTTAATCGATAATTTTTTGGTTTTTTAAAGGTCGGGAACGAAATGGGAATGAAACTGGAACGAAATGGAATTGGACCGGAACAAAATGGAATTGAAACAACATTTTTAAATGGATCAGGAAACTAAAATTATCGATAAAAATTGGAAAATATAGATAAAAAATCGATAAATTATCGAAAAAAAATCGAAAAATTATCAATAAATTATCGAAAAATTGTCATTAAATTATCGAAAAATTATCGATAATAAATCAATAAATTATCGAAAAATTATCGATAAAAACTCGATAAATTATCGATAAAAAATCGATAAATTATCAAAAAATTATCGATAAAAAACCAAAAAATTATCGTTAAAAAAATCGAAAAATTATGAATATCGAAATATTTTTTTTGTTATTTGGTTTTGGAAAAAAAATATTTCAATATTCATAATTTTTCGATATTTTAACGATTTTTGACCGATAATTTTTCGCTTTTTATTGATAATTTTTCGATTTTTTTATCGATAATTTTTTGATAATTTATCGATTTTTTTATC
>OX596010.1:42417068-42548033 GCA_951394025.1 Heteromyza rotundicornis
CAATCACAAAAAGTTTAATATCAAATTAAAGGTAATTGTATTGACTACTTATCTCTAATAAAACTTTCCAACCAGATTATCGGTTTGGACAACAGCTATGGACATGTCTGCTGTTATCGTAGAGCAAAATTTGTTCATCGCAGTTTCTTTCTTGGATGTTGAAAGCCCATCTATTTCAAAGAAAAAGAGCAGTTATATATTAAAATCGCTTGGAAAAATGGAAGTTATAACTATTTGAGTAAAAAACCTGAAATGAAATTTTTTGCCTTTTTCTCGATTTTTTCAGTTTTATTGCAAATTGTAGGTACTAAACATTATGTAAGTTACATTTATCATTGTTTTGTGTATATTGTCAGTTTCTGGAGTGAGAAATCCACAATAGTGCCCAATATCATTTCGTTCCAATATTTTTTCCGTTTCTAAAAATTTCCAAAATCGAATCCACAAAAAAAAAACGTTGGTCTCAAGACCCCATTTTGACCCTTATATATATGGTTTCGGAACCTCGTACCATGTCAAAAATACGTTGCTACACATTTCCAATCAAATACAACAACAACAAAAAAGTTAAAAAAAAATTTTTTTTATATGGGATCCCACTTTAGTTTTGTTTGATTTGGCTGATATTTGAACTTGCTCTTACTTTTGAAGTAAAAAACATGTTCCCGAAATTTCAAGTCCATATCTTCAAAACTGCGACCGCAATCGTGTAGACAGACGGACAAACGGACGGACGGACAGACGGACATGGCTATATCGACTCAGTTTTCGATGCTGATCAAGAATATATATACTTTTCCATACCGGACACGCCTCCTTATTAGCGTTACAAACGTTGTGTAAAAGTGAGTATACCCTGCCACAGTGAGTGTCGGGGTATAAAAATGATAATTTTTATGTGCACTCGATTTACGGGACCAGACCGACCTGTCCCTCGCACGATTCTTTTCAGAATCGATTCACCGGCTGGGCTTCGATAAAATCGACAACAAAATTGGAAAGGAAATGGGAAAACAGGACCACGAAACCGACGGAAACCAATTTCACTATGAAAATCTTAACTCCACTTTGTCCAAAACACAAATGGCTGACTTACCACAACCAGACAGATTTTATTAATTTTTACAAATTTAAAAAAATTTAAAAACACTAAAACACTTTTAGAGTGTGTTTGGTAAATTAACATATACTCCTCCGCACCCACCAAAATGAATATACAAAGTCGCGGCACCTATGTATGTATAGCCTAAAGCGTCAATGTTTCCAAATTCCCCTCAACCAAACTGGTTCAAAGAGTACAAAAAGTTTAGTCCAGACTTTGACATTTCTCTATCCTAATAGCAAGGCAGGCAATTCCTTCATCAGATCGTGGCTGCTCATCAAGCAAACTTAACGAAAGCAAATGCGAAAGAAAAGAAAGTAAGAGAACTTTGACAGCTCCAAGACATTCAGTTGTCACTTCCTCCGCGCCAAAATAATATAAATCAAGTTTTAAAATAAAAAGCGTCAGTGCGCGCTTTCGATCTGTGCCCATGTGTTTTTGCCTTCGGGTTTGTTCACCCTTAACCCCGAACAAAGGGAAAACACAAAAAAACAAGAACAAAAACATTTGGTTCCTTTTGATCAATTACTGAATTATGTCAATTTTAACATTTTTTTACTCCTTGGTCCTAAATTTCTCAGAAACCTGACGTGATAGAAAAAATCTGAGAACGCCATCTTTATCAGCATAAAAATCTATAAGAAATGCTACGTTTGGTTTATGGAATATCAAATCGTTCAAATTTTGCTTAATTTAAATATTAATTTACTTAATAAATAAATATATTATATAATCATTTACTTACTAAGTGTTCGTTAAGACAAAAACCATTTTCAATAAATGTTTCGGAAAAATGTTTTAATATTTTTTAATTTTGTCTTCATATTGAGCTTCGGCTTCCGTAGGACACTAGTTTTAAACTTAATTCCAAAATGGCGGGACTGTAGAGGTTGTGCTTCAGCTGCTATAAGGAGAAACGCGTTTCCACGAATATCCTACCGGAATCAAGTATCATTTTGAAGAGAATTACACCACCTACTTTCGAAGCTAAAAGCGTTTTTCCTAAAAATTATAGCTGGTATTATATACGGGACAAAGTTGTGTAAATCTGGTTTTTGCGTAATATCTTGCAAACGATTAGATGCACTTTGACGAGACTTATTACCAATCTTGTAGGTAATAAAATTCTCTACAACTTTTACCTACAATATTTTGGTTTAATTGCTTTGAAAATTATAGCTCGATAGACATACAATTTTTAAACTTTTTCTTTTTTCCACTTTAATAGCCAAAATAATAATTTTAACAATTTGCAAAAAAGTGAAAAAATCTCGAAAAATAGCAAAAATTACACAACCTGTGTACAACTTATAGCATAAATAGAATAGCTGGGCATTAACCAGTTAATTAGTTATTAGTTAATTAACGAAGTTAAATTTTTGGTTAACTTTTAACGTTTCAGTAAATTTCGTTAACTTTTTCATTTAGTTAAGTTAAATTTCTTCGATTAACTAGCATTAGTTAACTTTGAAACGAAAACATTTTTTTATTATTGAATGTAAAAAAAAAAGTAGAAATTAGGAATTCATACTATTTTTGAACTGATTGAAATTATTTCACAAAACAATTAAATACACAGGCCGATATATTTAGAAGTGTTATATATTCTGTTTTTATAGAAAATTTAACTGTTTGATTTAACTTTTAGCGAAGTTAACTTTTTAACGGGTTAACGAAGTTAAATTCTCGATTAACTATGCCCAGCTTTGATAAATAGGAAAAATTATTCCAAAAATCGTAAATTTTTTGAACCAAAATTCAATTTTATACCTTATGGTAAGGCCGTATTTAGGGGGTGGGGGGGTGTACGGGTTAACGTACGTGTAGAGACAATTGGCCATCGTAACATTATGATAAAGCATGAGAAACAATTACCAAAATTAATTAAAATTTTTTTAAGACCTACAAAAAAGCTAATTAATGCTCCAAATACAGCATTAAACAAGCGCTATCTCCCAAGAACATGCAATATAAAAATGTATACTTGTATAAGTATCGCATTTGTAAAGCTTGATTTCCCGATAGGGTCTTCCATATCGACCTGAACGGAAAATCTAATAGGGAAACCTTGCATGAAGATCAGTGTAATTCCTTGTCAAATCGAAACGATTTTTACCCGACCTCTCCGATTTTATAGAAATTTGGAAGGTAGGTAATTAACAGCGAAAAAACAATATAGCTTTTTTTATATTTTTTTTGACTCCCCCCCGAAATAAATTCCTGGCTACGGTCCTGCCTTATGGTATTAAAAATATACCGAAAAGTCAGTTTTTGTAAATATACCAAAAATTTTACAGTATACCACTTTTATGTACCAAATTTCTCCAAAATGCCCACTGAGTATATAATACACGCCATCATTTTTAGGAAAAAAGCTTTTAGCTTCTAAAGTAGACGCTGTAAATTTCGAGAAGATTTCCTGTAGGATTCACAGTTTACGAGATATTCGTGGAAACGCGATTCTCCTTATAGCAGCTGAGCGCAACCTGAAAATTGTCAATATTCATAATTTTTCGATATTTTAACGATTTTTGACCGATAATTTTTCGCTTTTTATTGATAATTTTTCGATTTTTTTATCGATAAATTTTTGATTTTTTATCGATAATTTTTCGATTTTTTATCGATAAGTTTTTGATTTTTTATCGATAATTTTTTGATTTTTTATTGATAGTTTTTCGATTTTTTATCGATAGTTTTTCGATTTTTTATCAATAAATTTTAAATAACCTGAAAATTTCGATTTTTCGATTTTTAACCGATAATTTATCGATAGTTTTCCGATTTTTATCGATAATTTTTTGATTGTTCGATTTTTTATCGATAATTTTTTATCATTTAATCGATTTTTTATCGATAATTTTTTGATTTTTTATCTTTAATTTTTCGATAATTTATCGATAGTTTTTCGATTTTTATCGATACTTATTCGATAATCTTTCGAAAATTTCGATTTTTTATCGATAATTTTTCGATAATTTATCAATTTTTTATCGATAATTTTTCGATTTTTATCGATAACTTTTCGATTTTTTATCGATAATTTTTCGATTTTTTATCGATATTTTTTTGATTTTTTATCGATAATTTTTCGAAAATTTATCGAAAGTTTTTCGATAATTTATCGATACTTTTTCGATAATTTATTGATAATTTATCGATAATTTATCGATTTTTTATCTATATTTCCAATATTTATCGATAATTTTAGTTTCCTGATTCATTTAAAAATGTTGTTCCAATTCCATTTTGTTCCGGTCCAATTCCATTTCGTTCCGGTTTCATACCCATTTCGTTCCCGACCTCATTTCCAACCCAATGCAAAAAACCATCCAAATCGGTTCAGCAATTCTCAAGATAAACGAAAATAATATAAAATTGGCGGCCATTTTGTATGGGAGGTAGGCGTGGCTCTTATCGGATGTTGCCCATTTTGCCCAATACCGTCCAATCATTCGCCAAAATAAGAGGAATCCCAAATTTTGGGGTCGACAGCTCAAAAGCTTCGACAGTTATCGTGCGAAATGACAGACAGACGGACATGGACTAATGGACTCAGGAGGTGATGCTGATCAAGAATATATATTCTTTTCCGTATCGACCACACCTCCTTATGGGCGTTACAAACGGTGTAACAAAAACAATATACCCTTGGACACTAGTGTGCATGGTATAAAATGTTTACAACTTTTTTTGATTGTTGTATTCGATTGGAAATGTTTAGAAACGTATTTTTGACATGGTTCGAGGTTCCGAAACCACATATATTAGGGTCAAAATGTGGTCTTGAGACAACTTTTTTTTTTGTGGATTCGATTGGAAATTTTTAGAAACGAGGCTTAAAAACCAACTATAAATGGTCCGAGGCTTCAAAACCACCTATACAAAGCTGGGCATAGTTAATCGAGAATTTAACTTCGTTAATCCGGAAATAGTTAATCAAAAATTTAACTTCGTTAAATTAAAAAGTTAACTTAGTTAAAAGTTAAATTAAATAGTTTAATTCTCTATAGAAAACATTTTTTTTACAATTTTTCAACAGTGTGGCTAGGTAGATTATTAAAAATAGTATAAATTCTTAAGTTTTACTTTTTTTTACATTCAATAATAAAAAATTTTTTTCGTTTCAAAGTTAACTATTGCTAGTTAATCGAAGAAATTTAACTTAACTAAATGAAAAAGTTAATGGTTTTCAAAATTAACTGAAACGTTGAAAGTTAACCAAAAATTTAACTTCGTTAATTAACTATTAACGAATTAACTAGTTAATGCCCAGCTTTGCACCTATAAATGGCTCAAAATGGGGTGTTGAGACCAAATTTGTTCGGCATAGCCGAAAATAGTCCACTCTCTAGTCTTACAATTATATGTTTTGAATATGTGAATGGTTTATTTTATTACCAATAAATTTTTTGGGCTATATTTTAACTCTAATGGGTTGATTCTGGCGAGGTAATAAAAGTCACCACAGTTACAATTGAATACTTTGGTGAAAAATTTAACAATTTGATATTCTGAAGATCTGTTACGGTGACAACAGCAACAAAAATTAATACCTATTGAGGAGGTAACAGGTGTTTTCTTAAACTATATTTATGTGAATTGGAAATTTTGAAGCAATAAAATCGATTAAATTTGCATTTTGTAACGAAAAATACATAGAAATGGAAGAAGCATTATTGTTTCTCAATGCTATTTGGGCCCGGGAGCAGGAATAGAAACTGAAAAGAGGACGGATTCTAAAGAGCCTGCGGGGCAAAAGTGAATCGTTCAGTCTGCAGGGAACTGTTTTGAGGAAATTTTTTCGGCTGAGTAAGGAGAATTGCAGAGAACTAATAGAAGAACTGATGCCGGTTGATGTTCAAAGAACATCTATTCCTTTTGGCTTGCGATTTTTTGCTTCGCTGTATTTCTTTGCCCATGGTTCATACCAGAAATGTGTGGACAATAGTTTTTTGGCTCCCATGAGCCAGTCATCTGTATCGCACTCGCTCCATTACATTGCGGAACTTACAGCGGACGCAAAACATAACAATGTTTGCTTTCCGACAACAAATGAGGAGAAGTTGGTTATCAAGACTGGGTAAGCAGATAATTGGAACAATAGGTGGTGGATATTTAATTTAATATGTTCTTCCAACAGATTCTACAAAAAATTCGCAATAAAAAGAACAATTGGCGCCATCGACTGTACCCACATGGGAATTATTGCTCCACCATCCAACGACCCTACAAAACCAAGCAAATCATATATTATCGTGCTATTTTTATCTAAAACTTTATTTAAAACTCTAAAATCAAAAATTCAGACGCGATAATTAAAATCCCTAATTGTCCGCCAGCTCAATCGCGACGCGGGGGATTAAAGCCGACCCTCGCGGAATGGTATCCCCGACCGAACGAAACACACGAATACGCGAAAACCCGATAACTAAACTTTCCTACTCCGAAATATACACGCACATGGAAACCGCAAACAACCGAACGCGAAATGGAAACGAAAACTCACTGACACACAAAACGGAAATCTGTCAAACGAGAGTATTTTAGAAAAAAAAATACTAATGACAAAAATCATGCCATTATGTGCACCTGGTTTGCGGGACCACTCACTGACACACAAAACGGAAACCTGTCAAACGAGAGCATTTAAAAAAAACACTTATGACAAAAATTATGTTTTTATCTGCACTTGATTTGATGAAAGTCACTTTGGAAACGTCAGTTCAATCGGTTGTGCGAATAAAAAATCTGCTCTCATAAAATCCATTTTTTATATCGGAAATTCTACTCTAAAAATATTGAAACTGCCCCGAGGCTTCGTGCGATAGTACAGTGACGCGTTTGCATAGGGCTCGCGATCACTTGCTTGGACACTTTTGTGAAATTAAAAACCAAACCAAAAATTTTTGCCAAATAAAATCACAATTCGAATTCGCTTCATCAACAAAAACTTTATCCCGCGCAACATATCTGCTAAAACATTACACATTCTTTATAATCAAAATATAATCAGCTGATCCACTGACAGCAAAGTCAACACAGCGTTGACGTTAAAATTTCCCTCGGAAAAAAATATCCCAAAAAACATCTGTTTGCAGCGATCAGCGAGTACACAAACCGCATCGCGCCATCTATGCGTCGCTTTTCTAATTAGGGTGACCAGAACCTTAAAAACGCGAAATTAGTACCAGTGTGACCGCTCGTCATGCAACGTACCCCTCCGTCATCAGTAGACAGTGGACGAAATGGTACAGCTCATCAGCAGCTGCAACTACAACAACAACTTTTGCAACCCCTGCAGCAAAAACTTCCACAGCAAGACGGTGCGCAGCAACAGCTTCCGCAACAACAACAACAACCTATTCAAATTCCCTCGCCAGATATACAGTGGAGTTCCCATAGCGATACTGCACACGCAAACACAGGTAACTCTGTATCGTCAATTTCTTTGGTTGATACCCCTAGCAAATATATTGAAATCCCCGTAGGCCTTACCCCCATTCCTGACTCAAGTGAGACGAATAGCGGATTTTCTGAAATCGCTAATCGCATAACAAAGGTCGCTACTCGCTCCATTAATACAGGTCAAAAGAGCAAAATGCCGACAGTGCAGACAGGAATCAACATTTACTTCGCAAAGCGAGTACTATCGTCCCCCCCTAATGGGAATAGGCATTCCGCAAAAATTCAAAAGACGAATCTCGTTAAACCATCTCTCGAGCTTGGGCAAAATCGATATGCGATTCTTGCTGAAGTAAATGATTCGGATCCCAAGCCGAAATCGCAAAAACCCCCACCTATCTACCTGCGTGAGCGAAACTCTAATTCGCTCATCAAAGATATAACTCAAAATATTGGTCCTAATAATTTCCACGTGATTTCTATTCTCAGGGGACAAGTACACGAAACAAAAATCCAAATTTACAGCGAATCCAATTATAGAAAAATTGTCAATCTCTTTGACAAACTCAAAAAGAGCTACTACACCTACCAGCTCAAAAGTTCCAAAGGCCTCTCAGTCGTACTGAAAGGTATCGAGCCTTTCGTAGAATGCGACGAAATCAAAACTGCACTAAGCGATGAAGGCTTCCAAATAAAGTCCGTATTCAATATCCAGAATCAAAAAAAAATCCCACAACCCCTTTTTCGTGTGGAACTAGAGTTCGACTCAAAATTGCTCAAAAAAGGTGAACCCCACCCGATATACTCGCTCAGATATCTGCTACATCGCAAAATCACAATTGAAGTGCCTCAAAAGCGCAGTGGACCGATTCAGTGTCATAACTGCCAAGAATACGGCCACACAAAGTCTTACTGCACTCTTCCCAGCGTGTGCGTAATTTGTGGAGACCTGCACGAAACAGGTTCGTGCACAAAAACAAAAGAGGATTCCATTAAAAAATGTAGTAATTGAGGTGGCAATCACACTGCTAACTATAGAGGCTGTGCAGTCTATCAAAGCTTCATAAAAAAGACGGAAAATGTGATGCAAAAACATGAAACAGGGAAAACCCAAAAATTTCCTCCGCTATCCGCTGCACAATCCTTCGCAAACCCACTTACAAAACAAGGCGTTTCCTACGCCAGTGCCTTAAAAAGCGGTCACTCTGCCACTGTGTACGCGCAACCTGCTCCTCCTAGTAGTAGCCTTGAACAAACTCTACAAATATTCATGCAAAATATGTCTCAATTTATGTCTGGTATGCAAAATATGATGCAAGAAATGATAAAGAATCAAAGTCTTTAACTACAACATCTCATGTCTAAGCCATGAATGGTTTAAAAATATCATTCTGGAATGCAAACGGCCTGTGTCATCACAAACTAGAACTTCTCGAGTTCTTGAAAGAGTCCAGCATAGAGGTTATGCTAATTTCTGAAACACACATCACTGAAAAACACTTTTTCAATTTACCAGGATACAGACTCTATGACACAAAGCATCCAAGCGGAAACGCTAGAGTTCATTAAAAGTCGTATAAAACATTACGCTCTCCAGAATTATTGCACAGAATATATTCAAGCGGCAAGTATTTCTCTCGATGAATACTTAAAAGGCCTAACATTAACAGCTATATACTGCCCGCCCAGACACAAAATATCTGAGCAACAATTCCAGACTTTTTTCCATTCTCTTGGACAAAAGTATTTCGTTGCCGGCGATTTCAACGCCGAACATACATATTGGGGCTCTCGCCTTATATCGCCAAAGGGCAGGCTCCTGTTGAACACTGTCAACAGACTCGGTCTTGACGTGATCTCTTCTGGCACGCCAACTTACTGGCCAACTGACAGTTGCAAAACCCCCGATGTCATTGACTTTGCAGTCTTCAAAACTGTAAAAAGAGCCAATTGTTTATTTAATCCTCTCTAGATCTCTCATCAGACCATACGCCTACTATTATCACTATAAAGTATGTGCCAAGTTCTGAGGCCAATCCACCAGATAAACTGACCAGCAAACTCACAAACTGGCTCAAATATCGAAAGTATATAAGCTCCCACATTATCCCTAATGTGTCACTAAAAACGAAAGTTGAAATACACACAGCTGTTAGTAATTTCACACTCTTGCTTTCCCAAGCAGCTGCAGCGGCCACTCCCGCCCAAATCCCAAAAAGCTCAACTCGCAGCTATGCAAAGTGTACTCCAAAGGACATAGAGCAGTTAATAAAAAATAAAAGGAAAATACGTCGCGATTGGCAAAACAACAGATCCCCAAATCTGAAAAAACAGCTTAATGATGTCTCTCGAATTCTAAAAAAGCAGCTTGAGAGGAAATCCGAAAGAGAATTCCAGCTATTTGTTGAACATCTCGCACCCACAAAATCAACAAACTACTCGCTCTGGCGAGCTGCAAAAAATATGAAAAAACCAATACTGACAGAACCCCCTCTAAGGCTGCCAAATGGAAACTGGGCCAGAAGCGATGCAGAAGGGTGCAGCTTTTGCCAACCACCTAAAAACCGTGTTCACCCCGAACACGACAGCTGGTGATATCCCAATACCAACATTAATCCCACATAATACCTCTTGTACAATCGCGATTAAAAAAAAAGAACTTATGGAGGCAATAAACAAAAGCTTGGACCCGAAAAAAGCACCAGGACCGGATTTGATAACGCCAACAATGATAAAAGAACTGCCAACAGTTGCAATAACCCACTTATTGCACATATTTAACGCGATTCTCAGAACATGTCACTACCCAGATGATTGGAAACTATCTCAAGTTACAATGATTCCCAAACCTGGAAAAGACCCCAGTAATGTGACGTCATACCGGCCTATAAGTTTGCTCTCTGTAATATCGAAACTCTTCGAAAAACTTTTAATAAAATTGATTCTACCGAAAATTCTAGAAAAACAAGTGATTCCCGATCACCATTTTGGCTTCCGCGAAAAGCATGGCACTATTGAGCAAGTGCACCGCATTGTTGACTCAATAAAAGGCACTTTCGAAAATAAACAGTATTGCTCCGCTGTTTTCCTCGATATCACCCAGGCCTTCGATAAAGTCTGGCACGAAGGACTTTTTTACAAACTACAGCATATTCTTCCCGCTAATATGCACTGTCTACTCAAAAACTACCTCACGAATAGAAAATTTGTAGTAAAATACAAAAGCTTTGTCTCCCGAAAATACGAAATACTGGCCGGAGTACCATAAGGCAGTGTCCTCGTGCCCCTGCTATATATTCTCTATACTGCAGATATGCCCAAAAGTGATAGAACTCTCATATCGACTTTTGCTGATGACACTGCTATCATGTGCTCTCACTCAAACCCAGACATGGCATCTCTATACGTGCAAAAACACTTGGACACTCTAAGTAATTGGCTACATCGATGGAAAATCAAGGTCAATGAAAGCTGTCACTTAACCTTCACTCTAAGAAGGGGCACGTGTCCTGCTCTAAAGATAAACGGCCAAGTCGTCCCTGAAAGTTCCGAAACCAAGTATCTTGGAATGCATCTCGATCGCCGACTCACATGGCATAAACATATTGAATCCAAAATCACTCAGATCAAATTAAAGCAATTGGAACTAAATTGGCTAATCTCAAGGGCATCAAAGCTAAATCTCACATACAAAGTCCAAATATACAAAAGTATAATAAAACCCATATGGACATATGGAATTGAACTCTGGGGCACTGCCTCTCCCTCGAACGTGGAAAAACTCCAGAGAGTCCAATCTAAAATCCTGAGACAAATTGCCAGAGCCCCTTGGTATATAAAAAATACTAACATCCACAGAGACCTGAATATACCTGCAGTAAAAGACGAAATTCCGAAATTTACCTGGAAGTACAAGCAGAAGCTCATGTTTCACCCAAACATTCTAGCTAGAAATTTACTGAGACCTCTGAATCCCTCACGTCTCAAACAAAACTAATATATTCCCCATATATTAGTTACGATAACTCTACATTGCCTAAATCAATGGATATAGGGCAAATAGTTTTAATCTGAATATTATAAAAATAAGCTGAATTTCTGAATTTTTGAAAAATCATTGTTAGACCTAAGTTATTATTAGGTGATTCAATTGAATAAAATTACTATAAAAAAAAAAAACTTTATTTTCGGGACTAGACCGACCTGTCTGAAATCCCTCGCACGATTCTTTACAGAATCAATTCACCAGCTGGACTTCGATAAAATCGATGTCCAGCAACAACTTGGTTCAGGTGCGGCACGCCACAACAAAAATTGGGATGGGAAAGGGGAAACCAGGACCACAAAACCGACGGAGTCCAATTGCACTATTAAAACCAATGGCCGACTTGCCACAACCGACTGGCCACAACTTGACAAACTCTATTAACATTTTTTCCTTCGAATAACTAAATGGCCGACTGTCACAGATAAGAACAACAAAACACTATTGCCTGCCGCTGGTGGAAATAACACCAGCGCGGAAAAATACTCCCTTCGAAAATATCTCCTGCCTCAGCTCCACGATCCGACGAAGGTCCTCAGCAACCACAAAAAACACAATTTAAGAATCAAAATAAAACCACAATTAAAACCACACTACTCCAAATTAAAATTAAATTAAATTTTAAATTAAAAAGAAAACGCCAGTCCACTAAATCTGTACTCTTTTCCCTGCCTAAAAAGAACTGAAAGAATCTTGTCTATATGAACGCATATATGGCGCTCACTTTCCATTTCTCTAACATCTTCCCCCCCCCCCCCACACATGAGCGCGACCTACGCAGTTCCAGTATTCGCAGTCGGGGCTTTGCCCACACCTATATGTGAAAGATCTCTCAGATTTTCTAGAGTGTGTTTGGCAAATTTACGTATACACCCCCGCACCCACCAAAATGAAAATACTCAAATTGGCGGCACTCATGTATGTATAGGCGAAAGCATAAATGTCGACAAATTCTCTCCCAAAACAGGTTTAGAGTACAAAAAGTTGTAGTCTAGTTGTTTTTTCATATTATGTCTTCGTCTCGTAAGTAAAGTTTCGCGCAATGCCCTCCCCAACATCGGATCGTAAAAGCTCATCAATAAACTTCTAAAACGAAGTCGTAACAAAAGGGAATAAGAGATCTTGACAGCAGTTGTCAATTCTCCGCCCGGCTGCAATCTACCCGCGAGTGTCCAATTTGGTTTAATTAAACCAAAATAATATAAATAAAAAAGAATAATATAATAAAAAGTGTCAGTGCGCGCTTTCTGTCGCGAATTTATGAACAGGAAGGGCTATTACAGTATAAAAGTTGAAGCTGTTTGTGACGATGATCTTAATTTTTTGGCTATCAATGCTAACTTCACTGGTTCATGTCACGATTCCGGCATTTGGACAACGTCACAGGTGCGCCAATTCATGATGATTCAAAGTGATTGCTGGCTTTTGGGGGATGGAGGGTATTCCCTGGAACCGTGACTTCTTACTCCTATCTCAGAGCCGACAACTTCCCAAGAAAGAAAATACAATAAATTACATATTAAAGCAAGAAATACAATAGAAAGAACTTTTGGGTTATTAAAGTCGCGGTTCCGATGCCTCTCAAAACATCGAATATTGAACTACAGCCATGAGCGGGCAGTTCCTATAATCAACGCATGTGCCATTCTGCATAATATCCTATTGCGGAAGTGAACGGATTGTGATGTCGATAATGATGAAAGTAAGCTCGATGTTCCGTCAATCGATGTCCCGGAAAAAGAAAACGCCGCTCATTTCCACCGCGAAGGCCAAAGAATACAAACACAATACATCCACACATTATGAAAAAGTAAAAAATTTACTTAAAAAAAAAAATGAACTATAAAAATGCAAAATTTTTATTTAATTTTCACTTTATTGGTTTTGGTTCAGTCGAGACAAAGTTTCCAAATATTTCTCCATTACTTGAGACATAGCAACAAGACCCTGTCCCAATGCAACCATACCTTCTCCCATTTTCGTAATTGCATCAGCCATAATGTTGTTCTTCTCGTCGCGGTTCGAAATGCTTTGCAACACAACACTGATAAGCTCCTCCGGAGAACTTTTCACATTGCCAAGGTCTTCAATGCTGTGCGGTGGGCTGTAAAGCGGTGGGCTGTAACGCGGTGGACTAGAGTGCAGGGGGCTGCAGTGCGGGGGGGTAGATGAGGAAGCTATAGTCCAGAGGGCTATAGCGCGGCGGGCTGTGAAAATGGTTGTACGGCGGCACGCTGCTATGAGGTGGGCTGCAGCAAACGTCGGTGCGAAGTGCGCTGCTACGGTGAGGACTGCTAGAGTGGTCGTAGCGCGGTGGTCTGACGCGGCGATCGGTGTTGTTGCGAGAAGTGTTATCCTGTGAACAGTATGTTTAATTAATTGGGAAGCTGGTAGATTAATCAATTATTTGTATCTTACCGAAAATCCCACGGTTTGCTGCTGAATGCCTTCAATTGCCACAATGCTGACAGTTTCAAGAGCCTGTTCGAACTCGTTGACATCTTCCGGCATTGTACCACCTCCAGTAAGAGGGCATTCTGCCTTTGCCTTCCTGTTCCGGACTCGAAGCTACTTCTTCCAATTAGCCAAGGTCTATAAAAGAAAATCTTTCGTAATACTCAATACTTTATTTCTGAATTAATACGTACCTCCTTCTATTTGACTGGAGTACGGACAGGGCCCCTCAGTGCATTCAGTTGTGACGTCACCTCTTGCCATACATTTTCGATGCACCTCGGTTTCTTCGGCGTATTTTTTCCTGCCTGGAGCTCCGGGTGACTCTTCACAAAAGCAATATATCATTGCAATCGCTCCTGAGTGGTGCGTTCACATTTTCTGTGGAAATAGAATGAAATGAGTTTAATTACACCGTTCGACACTAAAAAACACACATGATCGGGACTGATAGATTCTGTTAGAGCGGCCCAAAAAATGAGTACCCGTGTCTTCCAGTTTTTCTAGATCAATTCTTAAAACCGTTTAAATCGCATTTATGCATTTTGCATATTTCTCATGCACATAATAATTCTTCAAAAATACAGTTTGGATTGGATTTTTAATTATGCATTTGATAGGGAGAAAAACATACCTTTAAAAAACATGTAAAATTTTTACAATCGGATGAAAATTCATCACGCTAGACTAGAAACAATTCAGAAATTTTCAGTTTTTAACAAAAAACTTATGTTAACATAAAAAAAATGTTTAAAAAAATTAAAATTTCTTAATTGTTTCTAGTCTTGCGTGATGAGTTTTCCCCATTTTTAATATTAAAAATCCAATCAAAACTGTATTTTTCAAGAATTATTATGTACATGAGAAATATGCAAAATGCATAAATACAATTTAAACGGTTTTAAGAATTGATCTAGAAAAACTGGGAGACACGGGTACTCTTTTTTAACCCCTCTAACCGAATCAATCAGCCCCGATCATGTGCGTTACCAAAAGATTTTTGTCGAACGGTAACACCGCAAAATGTAAATATAAACTCAAAAACTTACTTTGCTTGCGACATTTTATAATTTCTTCCAGAAGTAGAAATAAAAACTCAGCTGTCAAAACAATTTTCACCTCTGTGGTGAGTTTTTTTGTTTCAATGCACTGAAGTGTTGCCAGAATTCCAGTTTCAATTCGTGGTGACATAGTTGTAACAAATTGAAGGTCATAATTTATTGTAACCGTAACAGTCAGAATCGACCCGTAAGTTACAGTGAAAAATAACGCGGCACTCCATAAAGCAAACATATTGATCCTTAAAGATTTTTTGATACTAAACACGATGGCGTCCATAGAAATGCACTATCTCCTGTAGTTTTTAAATTTGGGTCTAAACAAGAGCAAAAATAAAAATAGTTTACCGTTTACATTATTTTGACATTCGGCTTCGGCCTTTATATTGGCTTCGGCCAATAGAATTCGTTCTTATACACCCACACTCACTGTGGCAGGGTATACTAGCTTTGACACAACGTTTGTAACGCCCATAAGGGGGCGTGTCCGGTATGGAAAAGTATATAAATTCTTGATCAGCATCACCGCCGGAGTCAATTTAGCCATGTCCGTCTGTCTGTCCGTCCGCACGATAGCGGTCGCAGTTTTGGAGATATCGACTTGAAACTTTACGTACATCCCTACAAAGTATTCGATAAGAACATTTTGGGATACCACTTAAAAAAATTGATAAAAAAATTGATAAGAAATCAAATTGACAAAAAAAGTTGTTGAAATGGTGTTTTACTTTAAAAGCAATATTGTTTCGCCACCTATCACAATATTCATGGGGAAGGGTAAGTATGAAATGAAGTGAAGATCAATATTTTTAATACTCTCGGATATTATAAAAAAATACAAAAATCTACAGTGCGATACGGAAAACAATATATGTGCTTAAAAAGCGCATTTTCCAGCGATTCGCGAAAGCACGAAGTGCAGTGTAGTGGCTGATTATTTAAAATTACCAATTGTTTGAGTAAATTGAGACTCCAAACAAAAAAAAAACGAAAGTGACGTTTATTGCTATATTTCCCTCGAAAAATAAAAGAAACCAAAAAAAAATCCCTAAAAGCTTTACGATCGAATCTAGAGTATCACGGACACAATCGAATCTCTGCTTTTGTTATACGCTTACACCAGCGCCCTCTTGCGGACAGCTGAGGCGCTGGCTATCATAGAAAAACCAAGCGCAATCATAACCCAGTGAGCCAAAGCCATGGTGGTGAATCACTCACCTACACTTGATGACACTAATTCAAACGTAGTTATAAACGATTCCAATATGGAGAATCAGCTGCAACAACAACAATTACAAGAATAAGCACTGTTACAACAACAGCAATTGCTACAACAACAGCTATCACAAAAACAATATGTGCAACAGCAGCAACAAGAGCAATTACATCAACATTTGCCACACCAACAACAACCGCAATAAATACAACAATATCAGCAAATTCAGAAACTTCTGCCAACTCAGCAACAGCACACCATTCAACTACCAACGTTGGAAACTCTGCAACAATTGGATTCTCTTCTACCTGTACTATCTGCACACACAAACTAAGGTAATTCTGTATCAGCTATTTCTCTTATAGATACTCCAAGTAAATACATTCAAATGCCCCTCTGCATCACCCCCGTGTCTGATGCACATGATACAATTAGTCGTTCTACCATTGTCGCTAACCGCAGGGCAAAGCGCAATACCCGCCCTACAGATCAACCCAGCACATTGCAAAAAGGTATTGATATTTACTTTCCATAGCGAGGTCTTTCGTCCCCCTCTAATGGAAAGATTTGCGATTCTTGCTGAAGAATAAAATTCGGTCCCCAAGCCGAAAACGCAAAAACCCCCTCCTATATATCTACGCGAGCGAAACTCTAATTCGCTCATAAAAGAAATTACCATCCTAAAGGGAAAAATAAATGAAACGAAAATCCAAATTTATAGTGAGCCAAACTTTAAGGAAATTATCAATCTCTTTGATAAACTCAAAAAGAGCTACTACACTTACCAGCTCAAAAGCTCCAAAGGCCTCTCAGTCGTACTGAAAGGTATTGAATCTTTCGTAGAATGTGACGAAATCAAAAGTGCTCTAACCCATGAAAGCTTTGAAGTAAAGTCAGTATTCAATATACAAAATCGAAACAAAGTCCCACAACCCCTATTCCGTGTGGAACTAGAGTTCAAAAACTCTTAAAAAAGGTGAACCCCACCCAATATACTCTCTGCGATATCTCTTGCACCGCAGAATTACAATTGAAGAACCCCACAAGAGACGTGGACCGATTCAGTGTCATAACTGCCAAGAATATGGCCCCACAAAGTCATACTGCTCATTTCCCAGCGTGTGCGTAATTTGTGGAGACCTTCACGGAACAGGTATGTGTACAAAATTAAAAGAAGATTCGACTATTAAAAAATGTAGTAATTGTGGAGGCAATCACACTGCCAACTATAGAGTCTGCGCAGTTTATCAAAGTTTTTTAAATAAGACGGTAAACTCGACTCAAAAACAGGAAACAAGGAAAAACACAAATTCTCCTCCACAACCCGATGGTCAACCTTTTGTAAACACAATTAGACAACAGGGTGTTTCCTACGCCAACGCCTTAAAAAGCGGTGGCTCTGTCCCTGTAAATTTTCAAACTGCTCCTCCTAGTAGTAGCCTTGAACAAACTCTACAAATGTTCATGCAAAACATGTCCCAATTTTTGTCTGTTATGTAAAATATGATGCAAGATATGATTAAAAATCGAAGTCTTCTACTACAACATCTCATGTCTAAACCATGAATGGTTTAAAAATATCATTTTGGAATGCAAACGGCCTGTGTGTTCACAAACTAGAACTTCTCGAGTTCTTGAAAGAGTCCAGTACACGTCTCCTTCTTGGTGTTACAAACATCAGACCAAAGTGAATATACCCATAGCTCATGAGGTGTAGGATATAAAAAGTGTAAAAAAAGTGTAAATAGTAACGAGACAAAATGTTGACTGAGAAAATAAAGGCAATTTCAAATTATATGAAAACAAGTGCCTGAAAGTATGCTCTGAAAATATGATCAGTCTGAATGTGGAATCTATGTAAAGCTGGTGACACAAGAACACAGGTGTCAGCCGATGGAAAATCGTCGGCGGCGGCGGCTGATCCAATTCAGTCAGCGGCTGCGATTTTTTTGTTAGAAATCATAAAAAAATAGATTCGAATAAAAAAAACGGGGGTCATCGTCGGCGACTAACATTTATTAAAACCGTCGGCGGCGGCTAGCCGACCTGCTCAGCCGCATCGGCTGACACCTCTGCACAAGAAATGTCAAAGTGGACAATATAAGCAAAAACAAAGAAAACAAATTTTTTTATTTTATTGTTATGATACTTAGCTGACAGGAATTCACGGAAATATCCCACAAAACTTTGTTATTTGCACAAAACTTAGCCAGAATTTAATTTATTGAAAAGTGCTTCAAAATAATTAAAACGGTATAGGGGTATGGGGGTTTTCACAAAACCCTGTGTAACGGAATAAAAGAGTAAAGTGTAAAATAAAAAAAATGTCTGACAACAATATGCCTTGAAAACAGAAATTCAAAATTTTACACTTTACTTTTTTACTCCGTTACACAGGGCTTCGTGAAAACCCCTTATTTAAAAATATTTATTTAAACAAGTTGAACAGGGTTGCCAGGTATTTTGAGTGAATCAATCCTGTTGGGACTACACCAAGTGTGTAAATATGGATATAACAGCTCAAAAGGGCCTGACACCGTCTATACTATTTCTACCGGTTTCAATGAAATTTAAAATATTGAGTTGGGAGGTTCACACTGTTGCGCCATAAACTTGTATAGTTAAGAAATTATTCACAAAAACGATAAAACAAAAATGTTTATCACTAAAAAGGTGGCTGTATTTTTTAAATGAATAAGATGGCAAATTCGCCATAAGTGCACGTAACATTTTCTTCATATTTTAATGTCCTCTAAACCAAGGGCGTAAAAATGTGCACAAAATTTTAAGTTGTATTTTCATAGTAACAAACATGAAAATTAATGTTCTGTTATTCAGATTTATTTTGATCCTTTTAAGAAGCGCTTAAGTCAACGAATATAGTTTTGAAATACGCTCAACTAACTATGCTTTCCAACTTTTCTCGGCTGCTTTAAACCCTGTGTTTATCGAAGCAGTGTTTTTGATTGCCAAGTATTCTGCAATTTCGGAGCCAGTGGTTAATGCTTTGCAGTTTAACAAATCTCTCTGCAACTACTGCTCTTGAATATTTGAAAAATGGATTCATAATTCCATATGTGGATTCATTCCACAATATTCGTATCAGGCAATTTTTCTTACGTTAAGTACCGATTCTGTGTTGACATAATCGGCTCAGTAGGATCAACCGTTAGTTCTAGAAACAAACTTTGTATGTAGATTTTTTTGAGGATCAGGGAACAAATCTGCATCATTACATTTTTACCGTTACATAAATATCAGTGGTCGACAGTACTTTTGTTAAATGATAAAACTCGGTGATTTCTTATGTATTTTGCCACGCTGAATCCGAAAATAATCATGACAATTGTACAGCAAGCACCATTTTTCCACAAACGCCAAAAATTAGCTTTTTGTGGTTTTCGAAAGTCTCGAAAATCAACTTTCCAAAAAACGTGCCCAGCTACTGGAACCCATTTACAATTCGCTGTAAAAAATCGAAATTGAAGCATAAACACAAGTTGTTTAATTTTTATGTGTTGTTTATTATTTTAGTGGTCCACACTGACCATTGCAATGAGGTATTTAAATTTTTTTTATATTTGCCCACCACCCCAAGGAAATGGTGCTAACGCCGCATCACAACAACAACAATATTCATACGCAAATGTGCTCAAAGGCAATACCCAAGACCCTCCAGTTATTCAACCCGCCCAACAGAACATTGGCCTTGAACAAACACTCCAGATGTTTATGCAAAACATGTCGCAGTTTATGAACGGCATGCAAACTATGATGCAGGAAATGATACACAATCAAAACCTTCTAATCCAGACCCTTTTAAAAAATAAGCCATGAATGCGATAAAAATATCCTTCTGGAACGCGAAGGGCTTATGCCAACATAAATTGGAACTCATTCAATTCCTCAATTCATTCTGTATAGATGTAATGCTAATTTCAGAGACTCATTTGACCCAAAAACACTTTTTTAATAAACCCGGATACAAGTTGTATGACACTAAACACCCAGGTGGTAAAGCACCAGCGATTCTAATTAAGGACAGAATCAAACACTATGTTTTACAGGAATTTTGCACCGAGTACTTGCAAGCCAACAGTATTTGTCTTGATGAGTACATAAAAGGTTTGACAATATCTGCAATTTACTGTTCACCCAGCTTCAAAATAACTGAACAGCAATTTCAGACATTTTTTGCAACCCAAAATTTCTCGTAGCTGGAGATTTTAATGCCAAACACACTTATTGGGGCTCTCGTCTGATTTCGCCCAAAGGAAAACTACTATGGAATACTACCAGCAAATTCGGCCTCGATGTGGTTTCGTCAGGCACGCCATTTTTTGCAGTAATCAAGACCCTTAAACGAACTCAACTAACCATTGAGTCTTCAGTGGAACTCTCGTCTGATCACACACCCACTATTATCACAGTAAAATATGTGCCAAATTCAGAAGTCAACCCACCCGACAAACTCACCAGTATGCTTAAATTCAGAAAATATATAAGTTCACACATTACCCTCATGTGTCACTGAAAACTGAGGAGCAACTGAATGTGTCAGTGCGTAACTTTACCCTTCTGCTTACAAACGCCGCACTGGCAGCGACCCCAAAAATCAATAACACTACCCAAAAAAAGAAATTTGTGCCACAAAATATAGCTGCACTCTTAACAGAAAAGAGATCAATAAGGCGTGATTGGCTAAAGTTCAGATCACCCTATCTGAAAAAAAAGCTGACCCTCATTACACGAAAACTACAAAATGAACTGAGGGCGAAAAACGAGAATGATCTGCATCAATTCATGGAAAAGCTTACGCCGACGAGCTCAACAAATTACTCACTTTGGCGTGCCACAAATAATTTAAAACGACCCATTATTGCAGAATCGCCAATTAGTTTACCCAACGGAGACTGGGCGAGAAGTGATGCCGAAAAAGGTACTGCTTTTGCAAGTCACCTACAAAATGTATTTACTCCTAACCCCCCAACTGCAAATTACCCGTTACCACAGCTCGCAACCAGGCCAAACTATAACCCACTACTCATCAGAAGAAAAGCACTTATGGATGATATTGACAAGTTGAACCCAAAAAAAGCTCCAGGTCATGACTTAATAAATGGCGAAAGAGCTACCATCAATTGCTATTACTCACTTACTGCACATATACAATGCTATATTAAGAATAGGTCACTCAACCGCCTGGAAGCCGTCGCAGATCACGATGATCCCGAAACCGGGAAAAGATCCTACAAACGTGAGTTCATATCGCCCAATAAGCTTACTCTCTACCCTATCAAAACTTTTTGAGAAAATTCTGATAAAAACTAGAGAGTGGACTATCTTCGGCTATACCGAAGCTGAAATACCCCCACACAGTAGGAAGCAGTACCTCGAACATTAAAAAAGTCGTCTCAAGACCCTATTTTGAGCCAATTATAGGTGGTTTTGGAGCCCGGATCATGTCCAAAATCCATTTCTAAAAATTTCCAATCAAATCCACAAAAAAAAAAATTAGTCTCAAGACCCCATGTAGACCCTTATATATGTGGCTTCGGATCCTCGGACCATGTCAAAAATACATTTCTAAACATTTCGAATCAAATACAACAATAAAAAATGTTTACCTTTTTTTCGATGTATGGGAGCTACTCCCAGTTTTTATCCGATTTGGCTGATTATCGAACTTGATCTCAGTATTTACGAGAAAAACTTGTACCCAAAGTTTCAAGTCGATATCTCCAAAACTGCGACCGCTATCGTGCGGACGGACAAACGGACGGACAGACAGACGGACATCGCTAAATCGACTCAGGAGGTGATGCTGATCAAGAATATATATACTTTTCCATACCGGACACGCCTCCTTATGGGCGTTACAAACGTTGTGACAAAGTTAGTATACCATGCCACAGTGAGTGTGGGGTATAATGATGTTACCCACAATACTCGCTAAAGGTGAAATACCCAATCACCAATTCGGATTTAGAGAAAAGCACGGCACAATTGAACAGGTTCATCGCATTGTTGACATGATCAAAAACACATTCGAAAAAAAGCAATACTGCTCAGTAGTATTCCTCGATATCACTCAAACCTATAGAAGTATGGCATAGAGGATTGATATCTAAACTACAGAAACTTTTGCCCGCAAGCATGCACGTTTTGCTTGACAACTACTTGACCCACAGAAAATTTGTAGTTAAACATAAAAGTTTCGTTTCTAGTAGATTTTATATTCTTACAGGTGTACCCCAAGGCAACGTCCTCGGACCCCTCCTGTATATACTCTATACAGCTGATATGCCCATTTATGATCAGACCCTCATCGCAACATTTGCCGACGACACCGCAATATTGTGCTCGCATTCAGACCCTAAAATGGCAACACGTGCAACAACATTTGAACACTTTACAGAATTGGCTATCAAAGTGGAGAATTAGAGTCAACGATTCTAAGAGTGCACATATAACCTTCACCCTAAGGAAAGACACTTGCTCCATGCTTACAATAAATAATAGTGAAATACCACAATGTACTGAAACCAAATATCTTGGTATGCATCTCGATCCAGACTCACATGGAAAAAGCACATCGAAGCTAAAATTACACTAATCAAATTAAAAAAACTCGAATTAAATTGGCTCCTCTCGAAGCAATCAAAACTCAACACCACATATAAAATCCTTTTATACAAAAGTATAATTAAACCCATATGGTCATATGGGATCGAGCTTTGGGGAACAGCATCTCTAGCAAATGTTGAGAAACTGCAAAGGATGCAGTCAAAAATTCTGCGACAAATACTTGGAGCGCCATGGTTTATAAAAAATGAACACATCCACAGAGATTTACAAATATCGAAAATATCTGATGAGATACCGAAACGTAATACAAAGTATGCAGATAAGCTAAAATTGCACCCTAATATTCTAGCTCGAGCCTTAATAAAACCCACCCGACCCTTACGTCTGAAACGAAATTATTCTATTGCCTTTGAATAGATAGTTCAGGGACACCCTCGTCGATGCAGCCGTTCGTCTATGCCGACATCCTGTAGATGCCGACATCCAGTCAACGCCTACATCGCCTTGATATATCACCTTGACCTTATCCACTGATTTGGTTGACCTTATCCAAATCAGGGGATAAGGTCAACCAGTACTATGTAAAATCTGTTATGTAATGTCTAATTATTCTGTTCAAAGTTATTGTTAGTTCTAATTTTTATTTTAGAAGATTCAATAAAAAAATTTTATTTATTTGCCTGATTCTCGAACTTGCTTTTTGAAGTGAAAAAAATTGTTCCCAAAGTTTCAAGTCGATATCTCCAATCACAGGCAGACGGACATAGCTAAATCGACTCGGGAGGTGATGCTGATCAAGAATATTTATTTATCAAAGTTAGTATACAGTGAGTGTGGGGGTATAAAAATGAGAAAATATGGATAAAAAATACAAAAAATGAGAAAATATGGATGTAAAATAAAAATATTTTATATGTAAATAAATATAAAAATTAGCCAAATTTCAGTTTGTTACTCCCATGGAGGTGTCAGCCGATGCGGCTGAGCCGGTCGGCTAGCCGCCGCCGACGATTTTAATAAACGTTAGCCGCCGCTGATGACCCTGGCAAAAAAACGGCTTGCGACTAAGCTGAAAATCTCGATTTTTTTATTCGAATCTAATTTTTTGTACGATTTCTACCAAATAAAAAGTACGCAGATCGGCAGATCAAAACAGTAAAAAAAACCAAAGCGGTTGACGATCCAAAGCTCATCTTAACGCGCCAAATACAGGTTTTTTGCTTTACATTGTTTTCGTTAAAAATTTATTTTTTAAATTAACTGTGACATTTTTATTTAAATAAATAAAATTGCTAAGTAATTATAGTAACTCCGTAGTTGAAAGCTAAAAAGTGGGTTACACCTCCGATTGCCATTTTTGACATGGTATAGTTTGTCGCTCAAAGCAAAAGGAAAACCTGGTATATAAGTTGTTATTCTACCTACCATGTAGCATAAAAAAGATTGTATCTTAATTGCGAATGATCACCTAAATAAATTGAAATTGAAATTATATTTAAAGTTTGTGCAAAAGCTATGACTGTAAGTCACTGGCCGGTACTTACAGTCGGTTTTTTTGGACGTAAAAACATGCCGGGTTCTGCTGTGTCACGACCGGAAGGGATGAGGTTCAATCCCTACCCGGGGTAGTTCAAGGAAAAGTGTGTGTGACATGTTTTTCTGGAAAGACCGTCACCGGAAGGGATGATGTTCAATCCCTACCCGGGGCAAGATACAGAATTAATTTGTGTGACATGTTTTTCTGTAAAGACCGCCACTTCTCGTAAACATTGGCAAAACTTACGAGAATATAACTTGCCAAGGAATGCTTCAATTTTCCATCCGCCGTTCGGATCCGGCATTAAAGTGTAGATCCCTGCAATTATTATATACTTGCCCATGATAATTGCAGCAAGAAGCATGTGGTATCACAATGGACCTTATTTGGTCTAAGTGTGTCGGTGTTCCGGCAGCCACCTTAACCTAACCTAACCTAACATGCTATCTCAGCTTTGCAGATATCGACTTGAAACGTTGTTTTTCTCCTATAAACTGAGATCAAATTCGAGAATCAGCCCGATCGAGCAAAAACAAGGCGAAGCTCCCATAACCGACAAAAAAGTAGAAATTAGAAATTTTTATAAATGTATTTTTGACATGGTTTGACATGCCACCTAAAAAGACTCAAAATGAGGTCTTGAGGAGAAATTTTTTGTGGATTCGATTGGCAATTTCGGAAACGGATTGTGGACATGGTCTAAGGGTCGAAAACCACCTATATATGGGTCAAAATGATATTCTGAGACAACATTTTTTATGTTCGAGGTACTTCTAAAAGGGTCATATTGTGTGGGGTTATTCGGCTTCGGCATAAAAAAGTTATATGTTAAGCGAAACAAGCAAAAAAGCGAAAGTACTGTAACCGGTATTATAATATTAGGTTCAAGTTGTAAGACGCCCACCACACTCCTTCCCCCCTTTTTAATTTCATCCTAGCACGCCCTTGATCTTGACTGTTACATCTTTTTAAATTTTATGCAACCCGTGCAACGACGGGTATGAAAACGCTAGTAGGACATATATGAAAGGCTCGGGGAAAAAAAGTTCGTTTGAATTTTAAATTTTGAGTTATCCTACAAATCAGGATATCTAATTTTATCATTAACTGTTTAATATTTCGTACTCTGCCACTCTTTTAGATTTTTTTCGCTGATCGACTTCTAATAGGGCGCAAAAGTTGCGTATACTAACCAACGGAAAAATAATCTTCAGTTCGCGTAAAGAGAAAACATATTGGAAAAAATGACAAAAAAAACACATTTTAGCTTTACTTTCTAAATACGCATCTAATTTTTGTTTACCCTTTAACAACTTCTAAGTATTTATTTTTTATAGCGAAAATATGTAACAAAAATAGCTGGCATATTCACAAAAAAAATGTTATCTCAAAAACAAATTAGGTCATCGTTCTCAATAATTCGTTAATATCATTGATTTTGTTTTGCAATGCAAGCTGAGTTTTACCTTGCAGAGTTGACAAAAAATTCTCTGTTGTCAGGCTATTCATAATTGGAGGGGACGACAATTTACATTCTGTCCTATGTATTAACTCACTATAGTCCGTTGCATCAAAATTTGCATGAAATTTGTAAATTTTTTAACCGATCTGGTAGGTAGATTCTACCGACAAAAAATGGTAAAAAAAATAGTTGAAATAACCGAAAATAATTGTTGTTTTACAGAAATTTAATGTTCTTTTACCGCAATTGTTGGTTAAATTTTTATTTTCACCAACTTGTGCAATTTACCATTCGCGCATCTTCAGTTGAATCGTTGGGATTCAAACATAGAAGAATTCTCAATCGTGTTATGGATGTTTTGCCTTATAGAGGCAGCTTGAGCAGAGCCAAACAGAGTTTTTTGCTTGTAATACTGCATTTGTAATCAGTGTTGTCATTGTCGCAAAAAATTGGATACCAAAATTTTCTGAAAAATATACCAAAATAGAAATGAAAAAAGAGTAAAAACAATTTTTTGAAAATATAACCCTTTTACCGACTAAAAAGCAGAAAATAAATTTCCTTTAAATTAATTTCAGCAATTTCGATTTAAAGTTAAGGGTTTTGGGGTACTTTCCTCCGAATATCATTGCAGATTTTAAAGTCGCAAAAAACCTTTAATTTTAAATCGAAATTGCTGAAATTAATTTAAAGGAAATTTATTTTCTGCTTTTTAGTCGGTAAAAGGGTTATATTTTAAAAAACTTTTTGTAACTTTTTTTTTCAATTTAAAAAAAAAAAAAAAATTGTTTCCCCTTTTTTTACTTGTTTTTCCGAATGCGAACCTAAGCCTTTTTCAGCCTTGTAGCTTACAAAATACGAAAGTTAGAACTTTAAATTGGCTCCATCCCGCTCTCCTTTGCCCCCACACCCCCCTTTCCAAAGGGTACAAAATTTCATTTTGGCAATAAGAACTCACCTACCAAATTTCATCATTGTAGCTTGAAGGAATTGGAAGTTATGCCATGTTATAAAAAAAGGGTTTGAGTCCCCCCTACGCCTCTGATGGACCCGGAGTTCTATCAGTGTTCCAAATTTCAGCTCTCTAGCTCATGTGGAAGTGTATGAAAAAGCTCGCCGCAGATTTGAGGATATATATATATACATATGTACCCACCCAAAGCAAGTTAATATAAGGGTTATAAAAAAGATACCAAAAAAAAATGTATATACCAAATTTTTTCTTTAAAACAATAAAACAAGTTTATTGGGATTCATACATATATTTTTTGACATTGGATACAGACTGAATCCGTACCGCGATCAGTTTTTACAACGCAATGTATATAAAGAAATAAATTTGTGCGGAGTGACTGCGGACATATACACTTAAAAAATAATTCATAAATTGGAAATACAAAGAATGTTTGCACTAGAATTGCTTGAGATCAAAAGTTGTACTTATTCAAATCTACCGGGTAAAAGTATTCGCCACTCGAATTTCCCAATTTTTCTATTTAGAAAAATGTTTACGTACACTCAAAGAATTAATGTTTTTGAGGAGTAATTGCTGCAAATGTTGAATACTTTTAAAGAAAATACAGTTGTATTGTCGTGACTTAAATCGTAGAACGCAATCGAAAGTCATGGGCGGGATATAGGGGCGTTATAGGTACGTATAGGGAGAACTATGTGGACATAATTGGACATGAGGAATACATATAGTGGACATAGAGGGGACATAGAGGCGCATTTGGGGGATGTGAAAGAATATAGGAGGCTACAAACTTTCGACCAAAGTGAACACGTATGTATCCGTAAGGTGTAGAATATAAAAATGCAATAAAGTACTTTGAATGTATGTAGGACTATTGAAAAATTAAATTCATTTGTATTATTTAGTTATGATATTTTGAAAAACATTGCAACGTTGCAAAAGTTACAATAATACTATTTTATATTCATAAGTAAATACCGTGAATACCTCTAATAACCTTAATTAATATTTTTATATATAACCCGAGAACACCCCTAATATCCGTTGAATTAATAATTATATTATTAATATTACAAATATTTTTAAGTCCCACCACTGCTTCCAACACGCACCTGCCTTACTTTTGCATACTGAACGCTGATTGGCCAAAAGCGTGCCCATAAGGAATACACTGAATAATAGTTTTCGCTCAGTGACTTGAATGCGTCGATTTGAATATTGGAGGGTGATGCAATTCTCAATAAGATTATGGTAGGCGCCACATAAGTAGTCACTGTTTGGCAGAAGAAAGGTAAGATTTGGAGGAAGTTTATTTCTTCCATCAAGCCGACTAGGTAGTAAGGTGTTGTTGCCTTCTGCCACTTACGTAGTAATAGGATCACTTCATGATATCTGTTGTGATTCATATGAAAAGTAAGTCGTAACCCTAGGGGTACGAAAAGCCCTTGTTTTATACAAGGCAATTTTTTGAGTCCTCGGACTTGCTTGAATACATTTACTGGCCTTCGGGCATTGTGCTTCAACTGGCCTTCGGGCTTTGTGCTTCAACTATCCTTCGGGAATTGTGCTTCAACTCGCCTTCGGGCTTTGTGCTTCAACTATCCTTCGGGAATTGTGCTTCAACTATCCTTCGGGAATTGTGCTTCAACTCGCCTTCGGGCTTTGTGCTTCAACTATCCTTCGGGAATTGTGCTTCAACTATCCTTCGGGAATTGTGCTTCAACTGGCCTTCGGGTTTTGTGCTTCAACTGGCCTTTGGGCTTTGTGCTTCAACTATCCTTCGGGAATTGTGCTTCAACTCGCCTTCGGGCTTTGTGCTTCAACTATCCTTCGGGAATTGTGCTTCAACTATCCTTCGGGAATTGTGCTTCAACTCGCCTTCGGGCTTTGTGCTTCAACTATCCTTCGGGAATTGTGCTTCAACTGGCCTTCGGGTTTTGTGCTTCAACTGGCCTTCGGGCTTTGTGCTTCAACTCGCCTTCGGGCTTTGTGCTTCGGTATATATTATAAGTATAGTAGTAATTGCTAAGTATTATTATAGTCCTCCGAAATCAGCCGAACGATTACTACGAACACCGAAGTCAGCCGAACACTGAATACGATTGCCAAAAGCCGAACTATAGCTGAAGTCAGCCGAGTACGACGATACGACTGCCGAAAACCCGAATAATTCTCCGAAGTCAGCCGAACGATTACTACGAACACCGAAGTCAGCCGAGCGCTAAATACGAGTATCAGAAGCCGAACTATAGCTGAAGTCAGCCGAGTACGACAACCCGATTGCCGAAAACTCGAATGTGGCCGAAGACGAAATGATAAGATAATTCACCGAGGTATCCCGAATACTCAAATCACCGAGGCTTTATCAATGGCCATAATCGACCGTATATTTAACTCACCGAGGCTTCATCAGTAGCCATAATCAGCCGCATATCCAAATCACCGAGGCTTCATCAATAGCCGTAATCAGCCGCATATCTAAATCATCCAGCCACAATCATTAGCCACCGCTTAATTCACCGAGGTATCCCGAATACTCAAATCACCGAGGCTTTATCAATGGCCATAATCGACCGTATATTTAACTCACCGAGGCTTCATCAGTAGCCATAATCAGCCGCATATCCAAATCACCGAGGCTTCATCAATAGCCGTAATCAGCCGCATATCTAAATCATCCAGGCACAATCATTAGCCACCGCTTAATTCACCGAGGTATCCCGAATACTCAAATCACCGAGGCTTTATCAATGGCCATAATCGACCGTATATTTAACTCACCGAGGCTTCATCAATAGCCGTAATCAGCCGCATATCTAAATCACCAAGGCACCATCATTAGCCGCCGCTTAATTCACCGAGGTATCCCGAATACTCAAATCACCGAGGCTTTACCAACAGCAGGAAACCATTCGCCGACGCTTGTATGCCAAGAACTTCGGCTATTTATCGTCGTCGTCTACCATCGTCTCATCAAAGTATACCATTTGTGGCTTACGAAGGCACCCCCAAACAACAGCATCCAAATACATCCCACCAGCGCAGCAGTCGCGTATCCATCTACTTTTACTTATATCTATATATATATATATATACCTATCAGCTAACTAGTGTGTAAGGAAAAGAAATCTGAATAAATACATATATCTATTATCCATATACCGATTTCGCATTCTTTTCCTGCCGAAGGTAATTGGTCCTTCGGCGAATTCTGGATAACCGTGAGTCATACCTCAGCCTTCGACAAAACCATACAAAGATGGCTTCAAACGAAGACGACATCACAATGGCGCCCGAGCAGGGACCTGTCTCCAATTCGAACTGTGCAAAACCAACAAACAGCACCAACGATTTAGGAGCAGGGAAAACACACACTACGCAAACGCTTACAACTGACTCGCTGGGATGGATATATGTATTACGAAAGGATCAGCTGATCAATGAAAGCAAAAGAATGGGCCTGGAGGTCAGCGGCCGCACGGTGGAGGAGTTGCGCCGCGAATTAAGCAATTTCGTTAAAGCTAAACGGAACCGGAAGTCCACCGAAAATCTGTTAAAGGAACTAGAAAAGGAAGTAGAAGGAGAGGAAAAGGAAAAGGAAATCATCGTGGAATCAACGCCGGGGAAAATCGCTGTCTCGACTCCTGCAACTCCACAAGATCAAAACATTGCTGAAAAATGAAATAGTTCCCCTCAACCCGGGCATCTCGCCGACAAAGAAGTAATGAAAACAATAAGGCGCTGGAATATGCACTATGACGGCAGTGATAATCTACCCGACTTTTTAAAGAGATGCGAAGAGCTGGCTGAAAGTCACCACCTATCGCCCGATCGGCTGATACCAGCCCTGCTGGAAGTCTTACAAGGCAGAGCACTGCAATGGTATCGCATAAAACGAAGTGAAAGTGAAAGTGCCTAAGCGTCATCTCGTACAGTTGGCAGAGACCATCCACCAACGGAAACAAATGGCCAGAGAAAAGGCCAAAGACTATGTTATTGCTGTGCTAACCCTCAATCGGCAGCATCCAGAACTCAAGTCGATAGACCATACGGATATGATTTATGACGGACTGCGGGTGGAATATCGGCATTATATCAAAAGATCCGATTTCCACACCATAGACGAGATGATGGAAATGTCAGAGAACTTCGAATTATTGAAAAGAGATGAAGCCCGTACCGTTCGACCCACGAATCACTCTATTGCTAACCGTCAATCCTATAATAAAGATACACATTGTTGGAGATGTAAAGGGGTAGGCCATCGCCGACGGAATTGCAGAGAACCATGGCGAATGTTCTGTTCTCGGTGTGGTCAAATGGGTACATTGTCTCGAGATTGTCCATGTGACAGTACGTCTTCACCGAGTACGATGAACGACAACCGATTTTATATTAACGTGTCCATTAAAGGCTATAAAGTGCGAGCACTGGTCGACACGGGAGCCACCCTGACATACATTGGCGAATGCGCTCGCAGATATCTCGACGAGTTGGGCATACGATCACAGTCTCGTCAATAGCAAATACAGCTGGCGGATGGGACATGTGTTACAAGTTGTGAAGTGTACCCCATAACAGTCTATTATAGGGGCTGCACCACACGAGTTTCCGCTACAACACTCACTTCGGTAGCCGAACCAATGATTCTGGGAATGGATTTCCTCCGACAACGCAATCTTAATGTCAGTCTGGATGGATTTCCTCTCCGAGCGGAAAACTCAACGTCATCACCACCCACACTACACCGATTACACTCGCTAGTAAGCCGAGAATTCCTGTCGAGAGAACAAAACGAATACCTAGACAGATTTTTAACTAATAACAGACAGAATTTGGGAGTATAACCGGGCCATGCCACTCTGCGGAACACACAATCCGACTCAAACATACGCAGCCAATAAAGCAGCGCTATTATCCTCGTAACCCTGCTATGCAGAAGGTTATCAACGACGAAATAGACGAATTACTTGCTGAAAATAGGATAGAACCGTCCCGAAGCCCTTACAGCTCTCCCATCGTATTGGTGCGCAAGAAACAAGGCACCTGGCGGATGTGTATAGACTATCGCCAGTTGAACGCCGCAACCGAACCCGATGCCTATCCCCTGCCACAAATAAACGCCATCTTAGACCGGCTACGCGAGGCT
This sequence comes from Heteromyza rotundicornis, assembly GCA_951394025.1. NCBI lineage: Eukaryota > Metazoa > Arthropoda > Insecta > Diptera > Heleomyzidae > Heteromyza > Heteromyza rotundicornis. The sequence continues at coordinate 42,449,061 of OX596010.1, forward strand.
AAATATATATCATCGATTGATTTAAAGAATGGATACTGGCAAATTCCATTAACCGAATCCTCCAAGCCATATACCGCCTTCACAGTGCCCGGCCGAGGCTTATTCCAATGGAAAGTCATGCCATTTGGATTACACTCGGCACCCGCCACTTTTCAGCGTACACTCGACGACATAATCGGCCCCGACCTGCACCCACGAGCGTTTGCCTATTTAGATGATATAATAATTCTTGGGAAAACGTTTGAGGAGCATATGGAAAACTTGAATGAAGTTTGCACCAGATTACTGAGCGCCAATATGCAAATCAATTTTGAAAAATCTGATTTTGTCCGGACCAGCGTTCAATATCTCGGGCATCGGGTGAGCAGCGAGGGTATACACACTGATCCAGCAAAAATTGACGCACTTCGCGAAATACCAGCGCCAACAAACGTAAGGGAGCTTCGGAGAGTCCTCGGCGTTGCATCGTGGTACCGTCGTTTCGTCGCAAACTTCTCTACACTCGTTGCGCCTTTAACTCGGCTGCTAAAGAAAAATGTCAAATGGGAATGGGGAGAGGAGCAAGAGTGCGCCTTTGCCAGTATCAAAACCCATTTAACTCAAGCGCCGGTATTATGATGTCCCGAATTTGAACGGCCATTTATACTCCAAACCGATGCTAGCGGGGAAGGATTAGGAGCAGTTCTTTTCCAACGATACGACGATCAGGAAAGGGTAATTGCCTATGCCAGCCGAACACTCACAGCATTGGAGAAGAAATATTCCGCAACCGAGCAAGAATGCCTCGCTATCCTATGGGGGATAAGGAAAATGCGTCCATATCTTGAAGGCTACCACTTCACGGTCATTACCGACCATCATTCGTTAAAATGGCTGCACTCACTGCAAAATCCATCTGGTCGCTTAGCACGATGGGCACTTGAGCTGCAACCGTACGATTTCGACATCGAGTACAGAAAAGGGAGTTTGAATGTTGTGGCGGATGCCCTCTCTCGCGCTCCATTACCCAACACCGAATCCAACCCGCTCCTCATGTGCAGCATGAAAAGAGACAGCTGGTATGAATTAAAAACTAACGAGGTTTGTCAGAGAGCAGACAAACACCCCGACTACCAAATTGTGGGAGACCGGTTATTCCGACACATCTCAAGGAAAAATGCATTAACCAATTGTCCGCAATGGAAGCTATGCATTCCCAATGCGCGACGAAATGATGTTCTGCGAGAAGTACACGATGCACCATCGGCAGGCCACATGGGTGTTGCGAAAACATTAAAGAGAGCGCAGGCTCAATATTATTGGCCGGGGATGTACCGAGATGCGCTTCGATATGTCCGAGCATGTGATACTTGCGCTCGATATAAGGTACAGCAACGACAACCAGCGGGGTTCATGGCCACCATGCAATGTTGCCAGCCATGGGAGCTGGTGTGCGGGGACTTTATCGGACCCCTCCCGCGGTCATCCCATGGAAATACAGCTTTACTTGTCCTGGTCGATAAATTCAGCAAGTGGGTAGAGTTGATACCTGTCAGAAAGGCCACTGCTTCATGCGTTGTTACCGTCTTGAGGGAAAGGATAATATATCGATTCGGTTGCCTGAAAACATTCTTGGCCGACAACGGCAGGCAGTTCGCGAACTTAGCAAATTCCTTTCCGAACATGGCGTCGCCCAGAAGTTCACAGCTCCATATACTCCACAAGAAAATCCGACGGAGCGCTCAAATCGGGTAGTAAAAACTATGATCGCTCCACGCTGTGAGCAGAACCATAAAACATGGGACGCACAAATTCCAGAAATTGCATTTGCAATTAATTCGGCTACACACGAATCAACTGGAGTGTCCGCCGCTGAAATAATCTTCAGTAGAGTCCCGACTATCCCTCACCAATTACGAGCACAGGGTGAAACACCAATAGAGGCTAACGAGAGTCGGCATAACTTGGAGAAATTATGGGCGGAAATTAAGAAGAATGCCGATCGTGCCACGCAGCGGCAGCGTAAACATTACAACTTACGACGGCGCGCCTGGAAACCAGAAATCGGGGACAAAGTACTCAAACGAGAACATCCACAATCCTCGGCGATCGACAACTTCGCCCAAAAACTGGCACCAAAATTCGCGGGGCCATACGAAGTCCTTCGGTTTATTTCACCAAATATAGTGGAACTCACCCGAATGGTCAGCAATAAAGCCGACAATAAACGTGCCCACCTACAAGATCTAAAGCCGGTCAGCACGAACGAAAAGCCATTGCATTGGCTGAACTAAGCCAACATTAATATATATGACATGCACACGTGTTCAATTCTTTTCAGTGTCGCATTATAACCCCTACCGATCAATCGAATTTTGCATTTTTCATTCAATTTTAATTTTATTTCCCTTGTGGTCTAGGATTCGCAACTGGATTATGAAATTTTTATATAAATAGCAGCATCTACGGTGGACAATCTTCACTTTCCAAAATGTTCCACAAACCGACTCGACCACTAAAAATGAAATGTGCGATCCTTGAGGCTGCCAAGGAGGCCGCCGCTGTGGGGGAAAAGGACTACCGGCCGCCGGCCGAGGCCAGCCTCCGCGGCCAAGTGCAGGAAGTAAAGGTGATCGTGCCTAGCCCGCCCGGTCGCCGTCGAGTAGCGCTGAAACCAAAAGCAGCAACCGGGGCACAGCCAATTCCGACGCTCGTCACTGGGGCTGCCGGGCCATCAAACGTGCAAGGGACTAACGCTTCGGTTGTCAACACGAAATATACAAGCTGCGGCTACGCATTACCGGGCCCACCGCCGCTAGTCGGCATTAGCTCGGCTCCACCGAAGACCGTCGCGCAATCACCTACGGTATCGGCAGGCACGACTTACACCACCGATGACAGGAATACTGCCCCACTCGCACCCTTGGCAGCAGCAGCACCAATGCGTTCGGCACCGAACCTCAAGCCGTACGCAATAAATCGGCTCTTCAAAGGCATCGTAATTCGGAAGCAGCAGCGCCCAGGATTGCGCAAGTGGCAGATCCGTCGCTGCGGGCAACCTCCGATTCAGGTGACAGTATTGGATGGCGAACGAGCTCGTTTGCAGTGCGGAGGGGCGGAGCGCGTAATCCAGATGGTGTAAGATCTCGATCGTCGTTGTAAGCTGTGGAACAGCCGTGTTTATTTCATTTATTTTTATTTTCTTTCTTTCCCCCCTCCCCTCCCTTTTGTAAGCTGTGGAACAGCCGTCGTTTTTTATTATTATTATTTTTTTTAAGCTGTAGAAAAATTAGTTTTAAGCAATATTTTTAAACGTTTATAAAAAAAAGAAATACGACAAAAAAAAAAAATAAAAAATAAAAAAAAAAAAAAATAAATATATATATATATATAAAAAAAAAACAATAAAAAAAAATTTACAAAAAAAAAAATATACAACAAAAAAAAATACATCCATTATTATCTTAAGGTCATCCCCGTGACTTGGTAAATGTTACCGAAAGGTAGTGCACTAACTCTACGCCCGCATTAAAACCTAAGACCCAAACATAATACAGAAATTGTATCATACAGTGCCATTTTCCTCGTATTCGCAATTTCTTTTCAAAGAAGGAGGGGAACTGTAACGTTGCAAAAGTTACAATAATACTATTTTCTATTCATAAGTAAATACCGTGAATACCCCTAATAACCTTAATTCATATTTTTATATATAACCCGAGAACACCCCTAATATCCGTTGAATTAATAATTATATTATTAATATTACAAAAATTTTTAAGTCCCACCACTGCTTCCAACACGCACCTGCCTTACTTTTGCATACTGAACGCTGATTGGCCAAAAGCGTGCCCATAAGGAATACACTGAATAATAGTTTTCGCTCAGTGACTTGAATGCGTCGATTTGAATATTGGAGGGTGATGCAATTCTCAATAAGATTATGGTAGGCGCCACATAAGTAGTCACTGTTTGGCAGAAGAAAGGTAAGATTTGGTGGAAGTTTATTTCTTCCATCAAGCCGACTAGGTAGTAAGGTGTTGTTGCCTTCTGCCACTTACGTAGTAATAGGATCACTTCATGATATCTGTTGTGATTCATATGAAATGTAAGTCGTAACCCTAGGGGTACGAAAAGCCCTTGTTTTATACAAGGCAATTTTTTGAGTCCTCGGACTTGCTTGAATACATTTACTGGCCTTCGGGCATTGTGCTTCAACTGGCCTTCGGGCTTTGTGCTTCAACTATCCTTCGGGAATTGTGCTTCAACTCGCCTTCGGGCTTTGTGCTTCAACTATCCTTCGGGAATTGTGCTTCAACTATCCTTCGGGAATTGTGCTTCAACTCGCCTTCGGGCTTTGTGCTTCAACTATCCTTCGGGAATTGTGCTTCAACTATCCTTCGGGAATTGTGCTTCAACTCGCCTTCGGGCTTTGTGCTTCAACTATCCTTCGGGAATTGTGCTTCAACTATCCTTCGGGAATTGTGCTTCAACTCGCCTTCGGGCTTTGTGCTTCAACTATCCTTCGGGAATTGTGCTTCAACTGGCCTTCGGGAATTGTGCTTCAACTGGCCTTCGGGCTTTGTGCTTCAACTATCCTTCGGGAATTGTGCTTCAACTATCCTTCGGGAATTGTGCTTCAACTCGCCTTCGGGCTTTGTGCTTCAACTATCCTTCGGGAATTGTGCTTCAACTCGCCTTCGGGCTTTGTGCTTCAACTATCCTTCGGGAATTGTGCTTCAACTGGCCTTCGGGTTTTGTGCTTCAACTGGCCTTCGGGCTTTGTGCTTCAACTCGCCTTCGGGCTTTGTGCTTCGGTATATATTATAAGTATAGTAGTAATTGCTAAGTATTATTATAATCCTCCGAAATCAGCCGAACGATTACTACGAACACCGAAGTCAGCCGAACACTGAATACGATTGCCAAAAGCCGATCTATAGCTGAAGTCAGCCGAGTACGACGATACGACTGCCGAAAACCCGAATAATTCTCCGAAGTCAGCCGAACGATTACTACGAACACCGAAGTCAGCCGAGCGCTAAATACGAGTATCAGAAGCCGAACTATAGCTGAAGTCAGCCGAGTACGACAACCCGATTGCCGAAAACTCGAATGTGGCCGAAGACGAAATGATAAGATAATTCACCGAGGTATCCCGAATACTCAAATCACCGAGGCTTTATCAATGGCCATAATCGACCGTATATTTAACTCACCGAGGCTTCATCAGTAGCCATAATCAGCCGCATATCCAAATCACCGAGGCTTCATCAATAGCCGTAATCAGCCGCATATCTAAATCATCCAGGCACAATCATTAGCCACCGCTTAATTCACCGAGGTATCCCGAATACTCAAATCACCGAGGCTTTATCAATGGCCATAATCGACCGTATATTTAACTCACCGAGGCTTCATCAGTAGCCATAATCAGCCGCATATCCAAATCACCGAGGCTTCATCAATAGCCGTAATCAGCCGCATATCTAAATCATCCAGGCAGAATCATTAGCCACCGCTTAATTCACCGAGGTATCCCGAATACTCAAATCACCGAGGCTTTATCAATGGCCATAATCGACCGTATATTTAACTCATCGAGGCTTCATCAGTAGCCATAATCAGCCGCATATCCAAATCATCAAGGCACAATCATTAGCCACCGCTTAATTCACCGAGGTATCCCGAATACTCAAATCACCGAGGCTTTATCAATGGCCATAATCGACCGTATATTTAACTCACCGAGGCTTCATCAGTAGCCATAATCAGCCGCATATCCAAATCACCGAGGCTTCATCAATAGCCGTAATCAGCCGCATATCTAAATCATCCAGGCAGAATCATTAGCCACCGCTTAATTCACCGAGGTATCCCGAATACTCAAATCACCGAGGCTTTATCAATGGCCATAATCGACCGTATATTTAACTCATCGAGGCTTCATCAGTAGCCATAATCAGCCGCATATCCAAATCATCAAGGCACAATCATTAGCCACCGCTTAATTCACCGAGGTATCCCGAATACTCAAATCACCGAGGCTTTAGCAATGGCCATAATCGACCGTATATTTAACTCATAGAGGCTTCATCAGTAGCCATAATCAGCCGCATATCCAAATCATCAAGGCACAATCATTAGCCACCGCTTAATTCACCGAGGTATCCCGAATACTCAAATCACCGAGGCTTTATCAATGGCCATAATCGACCGCATATTTAACTCACCGAGGCTTCATCAGTAGCCATAATCAGCCGCATATCCAAATCACCGAGGCTTCATCAATAGCCGTAATCAGCCGCATATCTAAATCATCCAGGCATAATCATTAGCCACCGCTTAATTCACCGAGGTATCCCGAATACTCAAATCACCGAGGCTTTATCAATGGCCATAATCGACCGTATATTTAACTCACCGAGGCTTCATCAGTAGCCATAATCAGCCGCATATCCAAATCACCGAGGCTTCATCAATAGCCGTAATCAGCCGCATATCTAAATCATCCAGGCACAATCATTAGCCACCGCTTAATTCACCGAGGTATCCCGAATACTCAAATCACCGAGGCTTTATCAATGGCCATAATCGACCGTATATTTAACTCACCGAGGCTTCATCAGTAGCCATAATCAGCCGCATATCCAAATCACCGAGGCTTCATCAATAGCCGTAATCAGCCGCATATCTAAATCATCCAGGCAGAATCATTAGCCACCGCTTAATTCACCGAGGTATCCCGAATACTCAAATCACCGAGGCTTTATCAATGGCCATAATCGACCGTATATTTAACTCATCGAGGCTTCATCAGTAGCCATAATCAGCCGCATATCCAAATCATCAAGGCACAATCATTAGCCACCGCTTAATTCACCGAGGTATCCCGAATACTCAAATCACCGAGGCTTTATCAATGGCCTTAATCGACCGTATATTTAACTCACCGAGGCTTCATCAGTAGCCATAATCAGCCGCATATCCAAATCACCGAGGCTTCATCAATAGCCGTAATCAGCCGCATATCTAAATCATCCAGGCAGAATCATTAGCCACCGCTTAATTCACCGAGGTATCCCGAATACTCAAATCACCGAGGCTTTATCAATGGCCATAATCGACCGTATATTTAACTCATCGAGGCTTCATCAGTAGCCATAATCAGCCGCATATCCAAATCATCAAGGCACAATCATTAGCCACCGCTTAATTCACCGAGGTATCCCGAATACTCAAATCACCGAGGCTTTAGCAATGGCCATAATCGACCGTATATTTAACTCATAGAGGCTTCATCAGTAGCCATAATCAGCCGCATATCCAAATCATCAAGGCACAATCATTAGCCACCGCTTAATTCACCGAGGTATCCCGAATACTCAAATCACCGAGGCTTTATCAATGGCCATAATCGACCGCATATTTAACTCACCGAGGCTTCATCAGTAGCCATAATCAGCCGCATATCCAAATCACCGAGGCTTCATCAATAGCCGTAATCAGCCGCATATCTAAATCATCCAGGCATAATCATTAGCCACCGCTTAATTCACCGAGGTATCCCGAATACTCAAATCACCGAGGCTTTATCAATGGCCATAATCGACCGTATATTTAACTCACCGAGGCTTCATCAATAGCCGTAATCAGCCGCATATCTAAATCACCAAGGCACCATCATTAGCCGCCGCTTAATTCACCGAGGTATCCCGAATACTCAAATCACCGGGGCTTTACCAACAGCAGGAAACCATTCGCCGACGCTTGTATGCCAAGAACTTCGGCTATTTATCGTCGTCGTCTACCATCGTCTCATCAAAGTATACCATTTGTGCCTTACGAAGGCACCCCCAAACAACAGCATCCGAATACATCCCACCAGCGCAGCAGTCGCGTATCCATCTACTTATACTTATATCTATATATATATATATATACCTATCAGCTAACTAGTGTGTAAGGAAAAGAAATCTGAATAAATACATATATCTATTATCCATATACCGATTTCGCATTCTTTTCCTGCCGAAGGTAATTGGTCCTTCGGCAAATTCTGGATAACCGTGAGTCATACCTCAGCCTTCGAAAAAACCATACAAAGATGGCTTCAAACGAAGACGACATCACAACATTCAACATGTAATGCAACTTTACATTTTTTGCATCTATATATAGTTTGACTTCTGCACACGCGGCATCGAAGTCGATTCCCACCAGAATCTTTTTCAATGATATCACCGAATTTTTCTCTTTTCACATTATTGTTGACGTTTTGAGTATATTTGCGTATATTTTTCTGCGGCGCTGGTGATGTATTACTTTCCCCACTATCAACGGCTTGGTTGTTATCAACAAATTTTCATAAATGACTCTTTGGTACTCTTTGCTAATTCTCCCGCATCGCCATCGGGCTCTCTTTCATGGAGTAAGCAGTGTCAAACTCCAAATACCTTACACCCAGCAGGCAGCTAATATGACGGCGTTTTTAGCATCACAAACAAATTTGGCAAGTACAATTACTACTAATACTCTTAGGCCAGACCGTGTTAAGATATTCACTGAAAATAAAGACCCTGCAAATAAGTTCCCTTGTATAAGCCTCAGTCGGCAAATACGAGTAATGCAATTGGCGCAAACCCAACAGAGTAAAACACTCCACGTGCGGCAGTGCAGACTGGCATGCACCGCTACCTGCAAAAGCCAGACCCTTCATTGCAAAAGCGTAAAACTACTCCCAAAAATACAAAAATGCCTAAGGTTTTAAAGACAAAGCCGAGTATCCAGCCCATAAATCTTGGTCAAAATAGATATTCACTATTATATGAAGATGATAATTCAGACCCGAAACCCAAGACGTCAAAGCCGCCACCAATTTATCTCAGGGAAAAAAACTCGAATTCCCATGTTACTCTGATAACACAAATTGTAGGTGCCAACAGATTTCATGTGATGGCTATTCTCAAGGGCGCCATCCATGAAACAAAAATACAAATTTATAATGAGGCAGATTTTCGCAAAATTGTGGACCATTTCGATAAGTGTATTACACCTACCAGTTCAAAAGTAGCAAAGGCCTATCGGTTGTTCTAAGAGGTGTAGACTCTTTTGTCGAATGTGTCGATGTAAAAGAGGCATTAATTGCATTAAAATTCCAAGTTAGATCTGTGTCTAACATTCTAAACAAGGAAAAATTACCCCACAAAATATAGCTGCGCTCTTAACAGAAAAGAGATGAATAAGGCGTGATTGGCAAAAGTTCAGATCACCCTATCATTACACGAAAACTACAAAATGAACTGAGGGCGAAAAACGAGAATGATCTGCATCAATTCATGGAAAAGCTTACTCCTAACCCCCCAACTGCAAATTACCCGTTACCACAGCTCGCAACCAGGCCAAACTATAACCCACTACTCATCAGAAGAAAAGCACTTATGGATGATATTGCCAAGTTGAACCCAAAAAAAGCTCCAGGTCATGACTTAATAACGGCTAAAATGGCGAAAGAGCTACCATCAATTGCTGTTACTCACTTACTGCACATATACAATGCTATATTAAGAATAGGTCACTACCCAACTGACTGGAAGCTGTCGCAGATCACGATGATCCCGAAACCGGGAAAAGACCCTACAAACGTGAGTTCATATCGCCCAATAAGCTTACTGTCTACCCTATCAAAACTTTTTTAGAAAATTCTGTTAAAAATGATGTTACCCACAATACTCGCTAAAGATGAAATACCCCATCACCAATTCGGATTTAGAGAAAAGCACGGCACAATTGAACAGGTTCATCGCATTGTTGACATGATCAAAAACACATTCGAAAAAAAGCAATACTGCTCAGTAGTATTCCTCGATATCACTCAAACCTATAGAAGTATGGCATAGAGGATTGATATCTAAACTACAGAAACTTTTGCCCGCAAGCATGCACGTTTTGCTTGACAACTACTTGACCCACAGAAAATTTGTAGTTAAACATAAAAGTTTCGTTTCTAGTAGATTTTATATTCTTACAGGTGTACCCCAAGGCAACGTCCTCGGACCCCTCCTGTATATACTCTATACAGCTGATATGCCCATTTATGATCAGACCCTCATCGCAACATTTGCCGACGACACCGCAATATTGTGCTCGCACTCAGACCCTAAAATGGCATCAGAACACGTGCAACAACATTTGAACACTTTACAGATGCAATCGGAAGACGTTACAATCCACATCTTATATGAACAAATTGAACTTACTTTAAAAACTATTTCCGATTGTTTTTTAAAAAAATCGTATATTGGGACACTAGATACTATTTTTGACATAGATTTGGAAAACACAACCAACTTTCTGCCTTTGAGTGAGTTATACATTGGACCTTTGATAAACGATAAACTTACAGCTTCTGAAACAGAAGACAATGTCTTTGCTTTAAAGAAAATTGTAGACATTTTTTTATTACAGCTTGCAAACAAATTGTAGAAAGATTTGATTATTCCGGTGATGCCGGCGCGTTTAAGCTCTTCGGGTTTGTTAACCCTATCACTTTAAAAAATAAAACATTTCCTACGCTAGTACCTCTGTGTTCATATTTTCCTCATATAATACCTAAACTTTTATTTTTTCTCTTCCGCATAGCGGTGCATGTGCAGAGAGGGCTTTTTCTGCCATAAATTTAAATAAGACTAAAATTAGAAATCGGTTAGACAACCGTACCTTGTGTGGAATTTTGCACACGAAAATATTAATGAAAAAGCAAAGCTGCATTACTTTGGAAATTGATAGAGAGTATAAAATATAAGTTATTCACCCCAATTACAGAAAACGTTTATCGTTCTTTTTTCGTTGTTTTTTATTCGGAATTTTCTTTGGATTACGAATTTCTAAGTTTGCAAGTTATCCAAGTGTAAAATTTCATTAGTCATTTAAAAAGTAAACAAATAAAATTTGTTTAAAATGTACAACTTTTTAAGAAATTATACCAACAAATACAAATTGCTCAAAATGAAATATATGTCAAACTTTATTTTTAATTAATTTATATTTTTGTTGATTAATGTGTTATCGTTCCTGTAATTAAAAAAACATAAAAAAATTTTGTATTTACCTTTTATGTATTTTAAACGTATAAAAAAAAGTAAAAAAACGGGGAAAATTAGTGAAAAAGGGGAAAAAAAGGGGAAACTCTTGCCAAAGACCTGGCAACACTGGTCACCGGAGTTGTATCAGTGTTCAAAATTTCAGCTCTCTAGCTCATGTGGAAGTGTATGAAAAAGCTCGCTGCAGATTTGAGGATATATATATATACCGACAGTCAAGCCAAAGCAAGTTAACCTATTAATGACGAGAGCAAAATAATAGGAATTTTTTCAAGATTTTTTCAGGATTACCTAGAAATGACCTAAGAAACGAATTCCAAACTTTTTTTTTTTGGACCACTTGCTGTTTGCCCACCTCTGCAAAATTACCTAATTTAAGATATTATTGTTTATAACTATTTTTTTTTTAAATTTTTAAAGTTTGGCAATGTGTAAACATTTATTTTGTAAAAAAAATTTAAATCAACAATTTTTTTTTAATTTTAAAATTTTTTTCAAAATAATTTTTTTTAAAAAAAATTTATATAAATTTAGGATAAGTTTTGATTGGAAAAGTTTCTTCAGCAAAGTAGTTTGTTTTTAAAAAACACACATTTTTGCATACAAACAGGAAAAAAGTTAGAAAAGTAGGTCAGTTTTTAACTAGGATTTTCTTGATAAGTGTCCTGGAGCCACTCAAAATTACTACAAAAGGTTGGCTCTAACCAGTCCGCCATTGTAATATGTATAATTCCGTATACCAATAATACTGCTCAGGTTTTCAATAACATTAGAAATATCGTATATGGACTGAAATTAGAAAGGTCCTCGTCATCATTTGACATACACAATTTACATGGCTGTAAAAAAGGTGTTCGATGAAGACCATCGGCAGTACCTCCGTCATCTTAATCCTAATCTTCTTCTCCAGCCGGATAAATCGAGGAAAATTGTGCTCGCCAAAATGTCTTCATCGTAATGTAAATTTGCTAAAAAAAAACAAGTGAGTAATTTTCAGCCGGTCGAAGTGAATCTATATATGCCGTACACCTTTCCATCTGATACCTGGTCGCCATCTTCCGCTCATTCCACCGACGGTACTCACAGCACTATGTGCTCCATTTTTTAGAAGTAGAATTTTTACATTCATAAGCTCGGCATGACCTAGCTATCATGATGTCATGTCGTAATCGGGGTATTGCCATGAAATCGGGTTATATTTGTTACTAAAGACGATTTTCACTTGTATGGAAGGTAGACGTGGCAGTTGACCAATTCAGCCCATTTGCAATACCAACTCCTTCTAGGACCTGCAGGAGTTAAGTCCACCGCCTAGCTTGCTTCAATCTTCTTTCCAATCAGAAAGAGGGACATACTGAATGACATTCAGACATATGATAATTTTTCATAAGTATATCAAGTACACAATCTTACTTTAAAACCAATTTGTAGATAAAATATATACAATTTTATATGAAAAAACCTAAAAAAAAATATTTCTTAGTACAAATTTAAATTTACTAGGGTTGTGACGAGCGTGCCCATATGGTAACAGCAAAATGCAAAGTGAAAAAAAAGTAACACCGAAGTAATAAAAGATTTTTAAAAATACGTTTTATTATACTTTGATATTATCCTCAAATGATAGAAAACAAACATCCGTAATATATAACTTTTTGTAACACTGAAAAATATTCTTAGCGGAAAGGTCGCGCCATTTCGCTGTTTTTTCACACTTTTTTAAAATACTACTTTTCAATCATACACCACGGTCGCTACTGATTGCTTAGAGTTATATATCAAAAGAAAGATCTAAGCATGCTTTATTAAAATCAAAAAACAGATTAGTGATATTTGTTCAAATATCTTTTTAATTGAATATACCGTGGAACGCTATCAGCGTTACCATATGGTAACACTCGTCGTGAATGGGTTAATATAAGGGTTATAAAAAGGCAGTGGTCACTATAGCTGTGCAACGAAATTTGAATAAGAAAATTCAAATATCATTTGCTTGCGTTTGAAAATTCAAAAGTCAGCGGTCACTTAGTCGCACAAGAAAATTTAAATTTATATTTTTTTGGTGAATCTAGTCAGGCGGATTACAGCTGCCACCAAGTACGACTTTAGAAATATTTTGGGTGAATCATGCCGGGTAGGGATTACCTATTGCGTCCTTGGACTTTAAATCATATCAGGTGACCGGTGGGTCAAAATTTTACTTTTTTGCTTGCGATTCTAGCAACAGAGCATAGAATCGATTGCGCAATTGTCAAGCATACCAACAAGAAAAATGATATTTTTGCTACCGTTTCAGCCCAGTGATGCGTTTGCGCAACACTGTTTGAAAAATTGAAATGCAAGTATTTATTTTGATTTCAGCGATTGCTTTTTTCTTTTAAAGGTTCAAACTAAAAAAAACCAAAAAGTTTTCATTAAAAAGTGTGTTGTTATATTTCTTAAAAATCGTTGAAAAAGCCCAATTTTTTAGGTAATTTTTATGGTTTCGGTGGGGGCGGGGGAGTGGTTAAAAGTCTATGTATCCTATATTTTTAGAAAGATTGAACTTTAACTAACGAAATGGTGTCTTTGATTTTTCAAAAAAAATTGTTTTATCTATTTTTAATCTTTTTTTTCCGTACTGTTGCGCAAACGCAACTGTGGGCGGAAATGGGTTAATGAACCCTTAGTAAGTGAATGATTATGTAAAAAAATAATTAACTAAGTAAATTAATATCAAGAAAATGTTGAAATTGACAAAATTCAGTAATTTACCAAAGCTAAAAATTATTACGATTGTTTGTTTTGAATATGTAAATGTTTTATTTTAGTACCATTAAATTTTTTGGATTATATTTTAACTCTTAGTTACAGTGGCACTCTTAAAGAAAACTATATGAGTCTAAACAAGAGCGTTTTGCACATGGGGTGTAAAATTAAAAGGATTTGTCAAAGTCCTTTTAATTTTACAAATTAAGAAGTGCTATGTTGCACAAAATAAAAAACAAAGGTCCGTTCCTTGCTCGAGGACCGAGCTGTTTAATATCCTAAAATCAACTGAAAACTGAGGACAAAATTACTTAAAACTAAACCTAGCCATGTGCCCTAAAACTGCTGCTCTCCCGCATCGAACATGATGTCAAACTGCAGATCCCCCACGTTGCACATGTGTCGTGGATCGCGCCAGTGACGTCAACATTATTGTCAACGCGTATTGATTGCTGGTGTGGTCTCCGCAATACTTGCAGATGGTGCACAATGAGTGGTATTTATGTGTGGTATACGCAATGACTGCTGATGGTGCGCAGTATCGATACCTGCTATGCCTGTTTACTTTAGCAACTACTTTGTTGGTGGGTTATCGTATTAACTCCTCCCTCGTTTAAGTGAAGGACGTCCTCGGACTTCTTTAGGTTATCAACGAAAGCTTGAATCTTGTGTTGATCGCGAACCCTCTGATGTTTTTGGTAAAGCTTGAGCGAAGTGTAGCAAAAGAGCAAAAAGATAGTCGCGACCAATGCAGATATTAATGGCCGTTTTATTTGCCCTTTGTTAATTTCATTAATGTATCGCAAATTTTCCATATTCAGCCTTTGTAAGTACGGTAGGCTCAGTATTTCTTGATGACCTGTTATGTTGAGGAGCGTTGACACTGCGGTGACTGGAGATTTTTTTACGTAGCTCCTCAGGTTTTGGTATAAGGAGTCATTAATTCGGACCTCAAAGGTGAGAAGAAACGTGCCAGTCACAATCTGCTCGTTGTTATTATTAATTTTGATCTTAGCGATTTCATCATTGATAATGATAACGCCGTCGTCGATGACTGCTAGAGGTTCAAGATGGCTAGGACGAGTAGTGCAATGTGCAGTGCCACCAGAATGAAGTTGTTGTGGTCACGTTGTGTAAGGCAATTTCTTGCAGAATGTTGTTGAAAGCGTGGTGCTGCAATTTCCAATTGGCACCACTTTATTACCACATTCGGCTAAGTTATTTTCGTCGGCAAAATTAAGAATGGTACCATTATGCTGAACGGGAAACAAAATTATTTTCTTACATACTAAACTTGGCTTAGGATATTTAATAAGAAAATGTAAAAAATTATTATTTAATAAAACTTTGATATGGGCTACTTCCATCAAGTCCGTAATAGTTATGTTCGTGGAGCTCTCATTGACAATGTTTTTCAAATCGTTAGAGTCTAAAATGGCGGGGTTAATTATTCTAATCTTTGTGAGCGAGACCGATAACATCAAAGCCTCGAGTTCAGAAATTAGTATCCTATCTCTTGAAAGCAAAGTTTCGTATAAATGTTCCGTATTAATTTGTTTGGCTTTTGAATTTTTCAATAACAGATTTACTGCGTCTGTCAATTTGTTTAGTTCCTCCTGTGTTTTTGGGTTAATGTTTATTTGTCTATTTTCAGATTCAATGAGCTCCTGCTGCGTAAATTTTAGTTTTACCCAATCGTCAAAGTCTGGGGTCCCAGCTACCACCTTCAAAACCGTACCTAATATGTGAATACTCCTGGCGTGGCGATGGAGGATGTTTATTGTTGCTAAAAGTGTTTTTATATGTCGTATGTCCGAGTCCAGTATCTGTATAGTCCGCTTTAGAGTAGTTTGTAAGTTTGGCTGTTTCATCGTGACGAAAAGTAGTGTAATCAAAATCCTGAAATGTTAAAGAAAAAGGAATAAAATTAAAGCTATCTCAAATTGTCTTTATGGACCACCCTCCCCTTTATTAAGACCGTTGTCCCCAAGTCGGCATCTCCGTTTCTTCAATCTACAAAGGTGTGAGTTTATTTCCCAGACTCTTATTTGATTTTACAAGCACCTTGTCTCCCACCTGGAAGTTTCTGTTTCGCCTCGTTTCGTTTAACCTTTGCATTTGACTATTCTGAACTTTAAAAACTCTATCTCTTATTTCTTCGTTGAGCTCTGGGGAAGATGAATGAATTATGTCGATGGGTCTTTTATCTGTAACAGAGTGGATTGTCCTGTTGTATTCTATAGTCGCCTGAAGTATCACTTCGACTGTGTCATTGATACTTTTTTCCAGTTTCAGACACCGCGCAATTTCAACGAGAGTGCTGCACGAATGCTAATATTGGTAATTCACAGTAAATAGCATTTACTACGTCATTCTTGACAGCATCATATATCCTCTCAAATAGCGTTCCTCTATCTGAGAAATGTATGAGGTGTCGGGTTTTCTCACCAAACATAATAACAATTCTGTCTGCGACAACCTCGCTTTCTTCTATTATTATTTGGTTTCGAAAGCAGTTGACCGGTTTGTCGGTCAATTCGATAGTGTAGGTGAGTGATACCTCACTGTGTATTGTGGCAATGTCGGACTGCGCATTATCTTCTAGGATGTGAATGTTTTGCCGTGATAGCGCATCAGCTACGTAATTCTCTTTCCCTGGCTTGTAGAAGATTTTCGCATTATGCTCGTCGATGAAAGCTTTCCAACGCTTAATTTTCGCGTTTGGATTACGATCCGAAACCGCAATAGTTAGAGGCTGGTGGTCTGTGAAAATATTTAAATTTTTCACTCCATATAGGTAGTTTCTAAGGTTTTCAGAGCCCAAACTATAGCAAGCAGCTCTCGTTCATTTGTTGCGAAGTTTAACTCTCTATCCTTCAAAGTCCTTGATATCATAGTTATGGGCTTTCCATCCTGAGATAAGACTGCTCCTAAACCAAAAGACGAAGCATCTGTTGTTAAATCAAAAGGTTTCTTAAAATTTGAATAGAGTAACATTACGTTTTCGGATGCAAGCACCACTTTAAGCTTTTCGAATGCCTGACATTGCTTTTCATCAAAGTTTACTGGTATTTTCTTTGACTGTCCGGCGCTTTTTTTTCTCCTTTTAATATGTCACTTATGGGTTTTGCTATTGATGCGAAGTCTTTGATAAAGCATCTGTAGTAACTTGTCAAGCCAAGAAAGGACCTTACATTGAACAATGTGGTTGGTTGTTCATAGTTACGAATAGCTTCTACTTTGTTAGGGCATGTTTTAATACCCCCGCGGGATACAACGAAACCTAAATATTCGACATTTTCTTTGAAGAAGCTGGATTTTTCGCGCGAAACCCTCATGTTGGCTTCGTACAATTTATCCAAGACCCATGCGATGTGCTTGACATGGTGTCCGAAAAAATAATTACGTCATCGACATAAACGTAACATGATTTCCCAATCTGTTCCCTAAGCACATCATCAATGGCTCTCTGGAAAATGCTGGGAGCGTTTTTCAACCCAAAGGGAAGCCTGCAGAATTCATACTTCCCATTCCCTACTGAAAAAGCTGTTTTCTCTCTATCCTTTTCTGCGAGTAGGATTTGGTGAAAACCTGACTTCAGGTCTATTGTTGTGAAATGTTTTGCTTTCCCCAGGTTTGACAAAATGGCGATCACATTTGGGATGGGTTATTTGTCATCTATTGTCTTTAAATTTAATTTTCTGAAATCTATAGCCAAACGTTTTTTTGTATTCCCTTGTTCGTCGGTCCCCTTCTTGTCTACCACCCAGACGGGCTTATTATAAGGTGACCTAGATGGTCTGATTATTCCGTCCTTCAACAGGTCTCGTGTTTCAGAGTTTACAAAATCTGCCACACCCATTGGATAAGAGTATAATTTTGAATATATGGGTTCTTCGTTTTCAGTTCGGATAGTACCAATTATATTAGTGTTGTAGGGGAGTGCTTCGTTGGGTTCCGCAAAGACACCAGTTCGGTTTCTAATCTTTTCTTTAAATTTGGGGTACTTCTACATCCTCTATATTTGTAAAATTTACAGTGGAACATTTAAGAAATTGTATGACCTCTGACCCAGTATTGGTTACTAATTCTTTGTTTTTGAAGTCTAACAATACGTCAGTTTGTTTTAATAGGTCCAGTCCAATTATTGCGTCGAATGTCGTAAGGTTTGGTGATATAAAAAAAGGTGTATTAGTGTCAAATAAGTTCATAAGACATTTTTGATTTACTGTATTATAGCCATGAAGTGATTTCACTCGAAAAGGTTCGTTTACTTTTATAACGTTTTTTAACTCCTGTAATGGTTTTATGTAATTTTTGGAGGCTCGTGTCTATTAAAAGTTTTATCTTTCTCCCTGTTATTGTTCTTTCTATGAACGGGAGCAGGGAGTTATGCCTAAAAAATTAACCTGATCGTATTCTATAAGGTCGTCATCAATGTCATCAACCTCTTGGTTTGCCTCAGTTTGGTATTCAAGACTTTCCCGATTAAAAGAAGGTTCGTCTTGAACTAAATGATTAACTCTTTGTTGTTTCGGGCCTGTAAACCTTGCAGTGCCACTATTCGGCCTTTTCGCTGCCTGTCCTTGATTATTATATGTGTAGCCTTGACCGCCTTGTTGTTGCGTCGACCATTGATTACGAAAATTTTGACTTCGGGATAGGCCACTTTGGTTTTGTTGTTATTGTGTGGGGTGTCTAAAACGTGATGATTGATCTACGTCCATCTTTTGCACAGGTTCTTGTTTAGGTGGGACTCCGCTAGAGGGTCCCTGTTGTCTATTAAAATAAGGATTCTTTCCTTGTTGATTGTTGCGATTATCCCATGTCGTACTTTTTCCTCTGACTTGTTGCCTTTGTTCGTTCTTCTGAGTCCTATCCTCTACACTCCTAGCAAAATTGCTGGCAAACGTGTAACGTTCGTGGTTGGATTCCACTTCTTGGGCTAAGGCCAAAGCGGAAGGAAGATCTTTTGGTCTTGCTGAAAAAAGAACGTCACTCAATGACTTCCTTGTTCCCGAAATGAATGCACGTAATGCGTCCATTCTGTATTTTTCATTAAGAGACGCAGCCACGATATTGTCGTAGGTCATGATTGCTTTGTTTGTAAGCAAGGTCAGTTTTTTCTCTACTTCGTCGTAATACTGCAGTAGTGTCATATTTCCCTGTCTTAGCGTCGACATTTCTTGTTCTATTAAGTAGATTGGGCGTTTGTCCGCGTATGTAAAGTCAAGCCTGTTTATTATGGCCTTGAAATTTAAAGGGGTATTAAATGATGCCAGTACCATGTCAGCTGGCCCCTTAATTTTATTTTTCATTATACCTAAAGCCTGGTAATGTTTGGAGCTGCCGTCATATTTTTCATAAATCTTGTAAGCGGTGTGTGCCGCTTTCCTCCATTAGACGTATGTCTCGTGTTTTCACTCAAAGTCTGACAAGAATTTCACAATGTCGAATGTTTCATTGCACTCGACCTCTGTTCGAATTCCTGCGTCCAAGTAAGTTTCTACCTCGGGAGTACTGATATTAAGATTGTCGAAACGTCTGTTAATAGTCTGTAATTTTGTATTAAAATTTCTTTCCTGCAAGGCAAGCGCGCTGGTAACAGCGGCTTCTACTACTGCCTTCAATTGTTCTGGGGTCACTGCCATATTTGCCTTTACTTTGCAGTATGTACTGTCTCAACTCACTTTTTCGAATTTTCCTAGTAAATCTTCTATATTGCTATCACTCTTATAAGACGTTTCATTTACTCGTGCTTATTATATTTTAGACGACACACAAAGATTCAGGATTTAATTTTTGTAAAAAAATTTGTTCTCGAAAAATATTTTCAAAATTATATGACATTGAGCGAACATGGTGTCAAACTGCAGATCCCCCACGTTGCACATGTGTCGTGGATCGCGCCAATGACGTCAACATTATTGTCAACGCGAAGTATTGATTGCTGGTGTGGTCTCCGCAATACTTGCAGATGGAGCACAATGAGTCGTATTTATGTGTGGTATACGCAATGACTGCTGATGGTGCGCAGTATCAATACCTACTATGCCTGTTTACTTTAGCAACTAGTTTGTTGGTGGGTGATCGTATTAACTTACATATTCCAAAAAGCAGACATATTGCTTCTTAACGGATTTTGGATGCTGATAAAGATGGTGTCCAAAGAAGGTGGATTTTAAACTATAGCTAGAAATTGGCAAAAATGGTGTATATGTTTGAAAAAATTCCATGGTTGCTAAATTCTGTAGTAGATTTTTATTCACAATTATTGTGAGCAATGATTGATTTAAAAAAAATAGAAATTGTTCACCTTGTACATATTTTTGACATTCGGCCGTACATTCGGCTTCGGCCTTAATATTAGCCGAAGCCGATTATGGGGCGAATGTGAAATTTTAGGCTGAATGTGGCCGAAGCCGAATAATCGGTCGGACACTAGTGGCAATGACATTAAATTCTCTATATAATTTGTTAGTTCCTTGAAACCGTTTTCTCCAATTCCATTTTTAAAACCAGAAACTCTCTCCAAAAAATCTATAATGTCCAGGTCCCTTTTAAGCTCAATATTTAAAAATCGTAACAATTTTCATTGAAAGAGAATCATCTCAGGATCACATTCAATCAAATTGGAAAAAGTAGACACCAAAGGTAATAAAGTTATTTCAGACTCAGATAGAACTTTATTGGGAGTTATAATGGATATGTCTCTTAAATCCTTCCGAGAAAAATCAAGTAAAGATTTTTTTAGCAGGGTTGTGTTTATGTGTTGCTTACTCCGAAGCAAAGGCCGTATGCATAAAAAGTGCATTTAAATTTTTCAAATTCGCTCAATAATTACTACGTACAAAAAAATTAAGTAGAACTGAAAAATGATGCAAAAGTAATTTCAGTATATTTGGAAGCATATTTTGAATTGAATTGTATTTGTTTACGCCAAAACACCCTGTATACGGAATTGTACGGCAACCAACTTTATACCATTAAACCTACTGGAACACCGCTTAACATTCTGTTAAGCTGTGTCCCAAAACTGGTTTAATTCAATATGGAGGCCTTCTGCCATTTTCCAAACTTTCACTTCCTTCTTCTTTTAATAAGATCGAAAAGTGAATAGACGTTTATTTACCCGCTCCTGTCAGCTACCAATTATATTACATATATATCTATCGTCATCGATATTCAAGTAAGCATCCTTCTGCCTCTACTTCCTAATAAAAAATATACAAAAAATCTAAACTACACGACTTTGATTTCCTTTTGCTAACTCTGCCGTTTTTTTCTTATACTTTCTTTTCTGCATCGTTCTACTGCTCCCCGAGCACCCGAACATTTGGTCCTTCGAACCGGATCGGAATCTGGAAATTTAATTTGCACTCTTTTTTGGCAGCATCTACGACGCTCCATCTTCATCGTCAGACGTCTCTTTCTCCGAAAGAAAGCCACCGGCAACCGATAGACGAATCACCAACTGGGAAAAAATTAAAATTCAACGGCATACAAAATTTCTAATGTACGTGTAGTTTTTTTATATAAAAGCATAGTTTTTTTGTTTTTTTTTTGTGTGTAATTTTCATACAAATTACAAAAGCTTAAAATCCAACACTCTCAACTAAAGAATATAAAATTATAAAAGTTAAATCCTAGCTGTGCTAATTTGTTCGTTTTGGTGGAAAGTGCGGAAGGCCACAAAAGAAAAGGCTCAAAGTATCTAAAGAGAAATAAGGTTACCGCAAAGCGAACAAATTCAGACTTAAATAAAGTGAAAACGGGAAAAAACGACACGAAATCGTATATAGTGCTTCGTAGTTGTTTTAACGAAAATTTTAAATTGTATTAAAGTAAAAAAAAGTCATCAGCACTGAATTCTGTCAAATTCTTAAATATTTGTTTAATTGAAAACCTATATTTTTTCTTAAGTTGAGAGTAAAAGTTAGTTGGCCACCTTACGTGCCGCTCACATCCTCAATAGGTTCCACAACCAAAAGCTTTTGGCTCTCAGCCGTTCCACTGATCTAGTTTGACAGTTGCTTTGGTTTGTGGTTTTTTTGTGTTTACTTTTTCTTTTAGTTTGTTAAAAGTAAAGTAAAATTAAATTAACTTAAATAAATAAATAAATATATACCTACATTGAGGTTGTAAAGTGGAGAAAAAAAAAACTACAATAAAAAGTGCCCGTGAACTGAACGAAGTGAGAACGAGATAAAAAACAACAATCAGCGACTGCAGCCGAAGCAGTATTTTGTATTAAATTCAGTGTTTTTTTTAATTTAAAAGTGATTCCTTTGTAGAGTCAAATTAAAAGTGAAGCTTTGTTCTGCCTTCTGCTTAAATAGAAGAGTCTGCACAGTCGCTGGTGTTTTTTTATTTCGGCAATAGGAATAAAATTATTTTGAATTTTGTGAGCTTCGCTCGGCACACTTTTTTTGCGCGAAACCCTTAAAGCGCATTTTCAGTTTCTCAATTCGTCGGATTTTTTATTGCCGTCAATTGTTTGGGAAATTTTAGAATTCAAAGTGTTTTATGTAAACGGCAGTGTCTTTTCTTTAAAGAAATTTTTAAGTTTTTTTTAAAGCAAAAATTATTTTATTTTATTTGGTGCTGTGGTTTTTGCCCTACATAAATTCGGCTGCGCGTATCCGTTCTTCAATACAAAGTTTGTCTTAAAATTTTGTTGCGGATTTAAATTACAAATTTAAAGGTTTTTTTTTAATTTGAATATTGGATTCAAATTTTAATTACAATTAAACTAAATCAATTTAAAATAAATTTTTTCTATATACCTTGTTCGTCGCTTTGTACGAATTTTTTCGGCGTTTTTTATTACCGCGCGTTTACTCGGTTTTTTTTTTTATAAACTTTCTTGGGTATTTTTTATTTCCCAAAGTTAATTTTTGGCAGTTTTTATTTTCGAAATTAATTTTTTTTGTCGATACCTTCGTACATCCTATTGTACTTCGCGATTCAACGGACATTTTGAAGTTCGTTTTGAACTAAAAAAAAAAAAATAATAATAATTTTTTTAAATTTCTTTACCATCTGATTCAGAAAACCAGTGGAGATGCCCGTGAAATTGTGCAGAAATGCCCTTTGACCAACAATGGCTTCAATATTGCTTGGGAAAATTTAATTAGCAGATACGAAAAAAAGCGGATTTTGGTTCATAACCAAATCAAGGTACTTTTTGAACTTCCAGTGCTTACTACTGAGACCGCTTCGGGAATCAAGTCGCTCCAGAGCGGAGTTGACAATTGTTTAAACAATTTAAAAAGTTTCGGTGTGGATACCTCGCATTGGGATCCGATCCTGATCTAAATTTGTGTGCAACGATTGCCTCAAAGCTCGGTAGTTATCTGGGAGCAGGGTATCACCGACAAAGCCGAAATTCCCAAGTGGAGTGACTTGGACCTATTCTTAACTGATAGGTTTAGGACCCTTGAGTGTTTGGACATGAGGGCTCCTACTTGCAGTAGTTCTCTTTCAAAAAAATCTTCAATTTTAAGTCAAACTCAGAATAATCCGCGAAAGTTCAATTCGTATCATGCTAAGGTAGCTAACAATAATAATTGTGGGCTTTGTCCCCGCCAACAACATTCGTTGCGCGTTTGCAAGCGTTTCTTGGATATGAGTGTCGCCGATCGGTACTCCAATGTCAAGCGCCTTAATTACTGCGTAAATTGTTTAGCGAAAAATCACGATGTGAAAAGTTGTAAAAGTAATTACAGCTGCTCCAGTTGTCAGAAGCGTCATCATACACTTCTGCATCGTGAAGGGACACAGCAGCCTGCTCCCCAATCATCGCAAAATAATTTTCCGTCAGGGTCACGCCCTTTGAATCACGACGTGTCACAAGTTCAACCCTCAACTAGTGGAGGTTATTCTTCAGGGTCTCGCCCTAAGGATAACCATAATTCACAAACTTTTCACCAACAACTACAGTCCACTTCTCTCCAAGCTGAGCCACCTTTTGGTGCTCGGAAATGCTTCACCTCTTGCGCTACTAATGTCCTTTTAGGCACAGCCATGGTGAACATTTGCCACTTGGGCACCGTCTACTCAGCCCGTGCGTTGATAGACTCTGCGTCGGAAGCTTCTTTTATTTCTGACCGCATGCGGAAGTTATTGAAACTTCCCGCGACTGCAACTCAATCCAGAATTTCTGGAATCAATCAATCGATTTCTGCTACATCTAGCAAACAGTGTTGTTTCACGATCGGGTCTCCGTTAGATTTGAATATACAAATCGGAGCAGTGGCTTTTGTATTGCCCCATATTACGAACAATTTGCCCTCTTGCACTATCGCATCACTACGTGATCAATCGCTGCCCAACGTTCCGTTGGCAGATGCCAACTTTTGGCAAAGTTCGCCGGTGGACATTCTCATCGGCGGCGATCTCTATCCATATGTTATGCTGGATGGAATCAAACGCGATATTCTGGGCAGTCTCATGGCTCAACAGACTGTCTTCGGTTGGATCCTTACGGGTCCTGTACCGACCAAACAAATTTCTTGTTTTGCTACTAAGGTTTCCTGTCCTACGGATGAAACCTTAGATAAAAGCCTCAAAAAATTCTGGGAACTTGAGGAAGTTCCCAAGAAAAAGTTCGTATCTGCGGCCGATAAGTTCTGCGAAGACAATTTCGTCAAAACTACCCGGCGTGACCCATCTGGACGTTACATCGTAACTTTACCTTTTAAGTCGAATTTTCCATCTGAGACTCGACTTGGCTACTCACGAAATATAGCCCTTAAACAGTTTCTCCGAAACGAAGCATCTCTGCAGCGAAAGCCAGATTTTAAGGCACTCTACGATGCCATTATTTCCGAGTATGGTGACCTTCATCATATGATACAAGTCCCTGCTCCAAAGTTTGAGTACAGTCCTTCTCACTGTTATTTGCCCCATCATCCAGTTATTAAACCTGACAGTCGAACTACAGCGATTCGCGTTGTTTTCAATGCAACCAACTCCACTTCGAATGGATGCAGCTTGAATGACATGCTGCATATTGGTCCTGTCTTGCAGGCTGATTTGCCTTTTTTGATTTTGAGGTGGAGGCTGTACCAGTTCGTATTTAACAGTGACATTCAAAAAATGTACCGTCAAATTCTTGTGGACCCGAAACATAGTCCCTTCCAAAGAATTTTGTTTAGACGTTCACCGAACGAAGAGGTTTCCGATTTTGAGCTTCAGACAGTAACTTTTGGGGTTAATTGTGCGCCTTTTCTTGCAATACGCACACTTCTGCAACTCGCTAACGATGTTCAGAGCACTCACCCTTTGGCGGCGCGTATTCTTCGAAAGTCTATGTATGTAGACGATGCGCTCGCTGGTGCCCATGATGTGGACACAGCGATCAAGGCACGTGATGAATTGACATCCGCCTTGGCGTCAGCTGG
This sequence comes from Heteromyza rotundicornis, assembly GCA_951394025.1. Classification (NCBI taxonomy): domain Eukaryota; kingdom Metazoa; phylum Arthropoda; class Insecta; order Diptera; family Heleomyzidae; genus Heteromyza; species Heteromyza rotundicornis. Next base: position 42,474,295 of record OX596010.1, read on the forward strand.
TTTTTCATTGCGAAAGTGGACATCCAACTGTAAAGAAATTCTGCGAGATCTGCCTAAAGACCATCTACTTGATGAAGATTTCTTGGAGTTTGATGCCACTAGCAATGTCAAAACTCTTGGGGTGCGCTGGAACGCTAGGTTAGATGAATTTTACTTCATTGCCCCCCCATTAGAACAAAAATCGTCGTATTCTAAGCGGGAAGTACTGTCGCTGATAGCAAAACTATTTGATCCAGTTGGATGGCTTGCGCCAATTGTTGTCGTTGCAAAAATTGTAATGCAGCAAGTTTGGTTGGACAAGATTGAGTGGGATGACGCGTTGCCATTAGCAACAGCGAATAAATGGAAGGAGTTTTTGTATAACTACACTTCCATTAATTTAATTAAAATCCCTCGGTGGGTTCAGTACACCCCTCAATCGCAAGTGCAAATTCATGCTTTTTGCGATGCTTCCGAAAAAGCATACGCGGCGGCCATCTATATTCGTGTTCAAAAATCTCCATCGGACATTACTATTCATTTGTTGACTTCAAAGACCAAAGTAGCACCCGTAAAAACCATTTCCCTTCCGAGGTTGGAGCTCTGTGGTGCTGTTTTGTTGTCCGAAATACTATGTTCCCTTCCAAATGAGTTTGAAATTGAAATCGAAAGAGTTTATTGTTGGACTGATTCTACAATTGTCCTATCCTGGTTACAAAAGCCACCTTGTATGTGGACTACTTTTGTCGCCAATCGCGTTTCCAAAATACAGGAATGCGCCTCCATACACACTTGGTCTCACGTTGATACCCACGAAAACCCTGCCGACTTAGGCAGCAGAGGAGTATCGCCTCAAGATCTCCTTAAGAGTTCTCTTTGGTGGCACGGCCCTCAATGGCTGAGCCTAGACCAATCCCAATGGCCGATTCTTTCGCTAGAAGACCTTGAAACTTCAGTCGAAATGAAGTCCATTAAGTCGCATGCGACGGTTATTGACAACTACGAGGATATTCTTGATAGGTTCTCGTCGCTTCCGCGTGCACTGCGTGTGATAGCCTACATGCTGCGGTTCTATAATCGGACGCATCCTATTTTAAAAGCTTCTTCTCGCTTTGAATCTCGTTGCCTCTCAGGCTCAGAGATTAGGCAGGTTAAATTACGCCTGTGTATTTTGTGTCAGAAAGCGCATTTTAATTCAGATTACGACAATCTGCTCGAGGGACGGCCCTTAAGCGCAAAAAGACGTGTTTTACCATTAAACCCGTACTTGGACCGATCAGGTCCGAGTACGGGTCCGAGTAACGCGCATGACCGATCAGGTCATGCACTAGCGAGGCTGCAGGAGCCCTTGCTCCACTGCAGCGAATCAACGCGCTGTGTCCTACCGCAGTGGTCCACTTCCGGCTGAACGGGAAGCTGTACTTCGAGCGGGCTCTCATCGACTCCTGTTCGGAGATGAGCCGCATCTTCGAGTCACTAGTCACCGAGTTCCGCATCCCCACGAGCAGTGTAGACAGTAGCAAGGTGGCGGTGTTGACGCTGATGTCGCAGCACAACTCCGCATCGCGAGTGACGGTCCACTGCAAGGTCGTGCCTCGGTTCCAATTTCGAACTCCGGTCAGCGATGTGGCGAGCCCGGCTCTGGCGTGTTTCTCGAACATGCACATGGCGGACCCCAACTTTTTTACGTCGTCGGCGGTCTCCATGGTTCTGGGTTCGGATGTCTACCCGAAGGTCGTGCAGCCTGGATTGATTTGCAATCCTGGGGTGCCTCTTGCCCAGAACACGATCTTCGGCTGGGTCCTTTCTGGCCCGTGCTATACGTAAAGACCTCCGGGTCCCTTCTAACCTACTAGCATTCTTTTTTTTGTAAACTTTAAACATATTACCTGAATTAAATAGTTGAATGAAGTTCTCTTTTTTTTTTAAATATACTATGCTTTTATATTGCTTAAAAATATATGTATTTAATTTACACTTATTTTGCAGCGTTGGTTACTGCAAGGTGGGCGGCAATGTTTACGCCAAAACACCCTGTATACGGAATTGTACGGCAACCAACTTTATACCATTAAACCTACTGGAACACCGCTTAACATTCTGTTAAGCTGTGTCCCAAAACTGGTTTAATTCAATATGGAGGCCTTCTGCCATTTTCCAAACTTTCACTTCCTTCTTCTTTTAATAAGATCGAAAAGTGAATAGACGTTTATTTACCCGCTCCTGTCAGCTACCAATTATATTACATATATATCTATCGTCATCGATATTCAAGTAAGCATCCTTCTGCCTCTACTTCCTAATAAAAAATATACAAAAAATCTAAACTACACGACTTTGATTTCCTTTTGCTAACTCTGCCGTTTTTTTCATATACTTTCTTTTCTGCATCGTTCTACTGCTCCCCGAGCACCCGAACAGTATTAACGCATTAATTTGTACCTTTAATAAATTTAAATTAATGTTTATGTTTATTTATTTAAGCTAAAACTATCAGTTTTGCAATTAAACATATAAAAAACATTTTTTTATTTTTTTAAAATGCATTTTGCTTGTGAAAGTATCAAATCCCGAAAAATCCCGGGATCCCGGGATTGCAATTTTCAGTCCCGAAAATCCCGGGATTGCAAAAAGCCTTCCGGATTGAAAAGTATATATATTCTTGATCAGCATCACCACCGGAGTCAATTTAGCGATGTCCGTCTGTCTGTCCGTCTGTCCGTCCGCACGATAGCGGTCGCAGTTTTGGAGATATCGACTTGAAACTTTGAGTACATGTTTTTCTCGTGAATACTGAGATCAAGTTCGAGAACTGGGCGTGGCTCCCATACACCAAAAAAAAAGGTTAACATTTTTCAAGTCTTTTTTATTGCTGCATTCGATTGGAAATGTTTAGAAACGTATTTTTGACATGGTCAAAAATATGTGGTTCCGAAACCACATATATAAGGGTCAAAATGAGGTCTTGAGACCAATTTTTTTTTGTTGATTTGATTGGAATTTTTTAGAAACGGATTTTGGGCATGGTCCGGGCTTAAAAACTATTTATAGGTGGCTCAAAATGGGGTCACATAATTTTATGTTCGAGGTACTTCTTCCTACTGTGTGGGGGTATTTCAGCTTCGGTATTGCCGAAGATTGTCCACTCTCTAGTTTTTGATAAAAAAGAAAAACGTATGATGTAACTGAAGACAAAAATAATTTATAACATCATTAAAAAATGCAACGTTGAAATCGAATTTTTTAATTTTTCATTGAATAGAATGTAAATTTATCTCGCCAGTATAAAACAAACTTCGATATTTTAGTTTAAAAAAATTTTTTTTAGCTTAACATTTTCTGAATTTTTATTGAGTGCATTTTTTTCCAATAAACAAATTTTTTAGCAGAAAATTGAACTCTCATTCGTTTTTTTCTCTATATTATGAATTATTTCAAACAATGTTTCTAGTCTAGCGTGATGAGCTTACATCCTATCGTAAAAAGTTTACATGTTTTTAATGGTATGGTTTTCCTCTATCAAATGCATATTTAAATTTTGGGAACTCTTATGTTCAAGTTAATACCCTACTATACTATATAACGGTACTCCATTTTAACTTTTAATTCATCCATAGTATAGTCAGCGAATTACAATATACATAAAGAATCTAAATAGGTTCTGGAAAATTCCATATTGATAAAGAAGCTTCCAACAACCTTGAATTTCACAACTACGCTTCTCCATTTCATCATCTTATTTTTCTTTGGTGAAGAACATAGAAATTGGTGTTGCCAGCAACTTAATACTTATGAATACCACTGTAACTAGAAGATAAGGTTTAGTCGTCAGCAGATTATAATACTGAGTTTTCGTAAAATAATGTTTGTATTAAATCGACTTTTTTCGAAAATTCGAAAATGCCCAGTGTTTAGGTCAAACGTAGTTTGAGTAGCACTGTATAGTTTTAAGCCTACTTAATTTGGTGAACTGTAGAGGGCGTTAGTGTAGTAGCTAAATTAGGTACTAAAAAAGAGAAAATGTCTTTTTCCGGTAAAAGTTGTTTATGTTTTTTAATTGTCGATCATCACTAAAAAGGAAAAACAGCAGCTACTCTCCAACGCCATCAAAGGTAACCTCTCCAACTATTTTGTACTCGAAATTATATATTACTTCAATTTATATATAATTCTATAAAAATAAATACTAATTTTGAAATTTTAATTTATCTTCTATTTTCTTTGCCTGAGGAAAACCGAACCTAATTAAATTTTTAATTTTTGCAGTTTGGAAGAGTTAAGTCCTCCAACCGCCCATCTCAACAAAGTTTTCGGCAGCGAAAAGGAAATACTCCTGCCGCCCACATTATCACTTGGTCCTTCGAACCAGAGCGGGAAACCTCAAGACGGGAGCAGCAACAATAATATTCATAGAGCAGAGACTCCAAGACAACAAATCTCCAAGCAACATATTTAAAAGGTGCGTTCATATTATTTCTTTTGGTGATCAATAGTTGAAAATAGATTTATGTGCTTTTGAGTTTTTTTTTAAATAAATACATTTTTAAATAACCAAAAGGTTCAGTTTCGCCACTCATTTGTAAATTTTCTCTAAAAGAAAAGCCCCAAATAGGAACCGTTATCTCTTCAATTTGCTATTTGAAGAAAGCCAACAGGTTTTGTGTACCGTAGTGCACATAGCAAAAACCACAAGGCAAAGTAAATAACAAGTTTACAAAAATTTACATTTACCCAAAGTTAAAGAAATAGCAATAAAAGAAAACTTATTTTAAAGTTTCTAAAAAATATTTGGATTCAAAAAATAAATTAAACTTATTTTTCAATTTACAAATACGATTTTAAATATAATAATATAAATCGCGAAATTGCCCCAACGTACTCTAGAATTCGCACACACACACACACCCACACTTGTTCTCCCATTTCACTCAAACTCTCCCACTGCATATTTCTAATGCAGAAGCTTTGAGTGAAATTTATTTTGACATTTGGTAGCTACGGACAGACGTAGATTTTGTTTATATTCTTAGTGAAAGAATTTAAATTAATATTTTTAAATAATAACATAAATTAAAAGTAAAATCAGTGAGTGCATTTAACTGGAAAGCTGCATCGTGGGAGGAAAGCTGGAGTTCCAGAAACGCTGCCAAACAACAACAACAAAAAAACGAAGACTGCAACAACCAATTTGCGGCAACAACAAGAAAGTGCCGGTGAGAATAGTGAATATATTTAAATATATTTAAGCAAATAGTGTAATTATAATTTTGGTGGCAACAAAAGTGTTTGCCATTATTGGTATTGTGGAAAAAAAGTGTGTGTTTGCGATTTTCTTTTCCTTTCCCATTCTCATTAATATTGTTTTTGTAATCGAATTCAAGTTCAGAATTGTCAAAGGGCGCCAACAATTTTTTCAATTTCTCATGGGATATTGAAAATTGTTAATTTTAACTCGGAATTTTTCTTGTGATAGTGTTGTAATTGGAAGTGAACTATATTGAATCAAAGATATATAGTGCAAGTGAGCTACATCCTGTACTATAGATTTTGAAGCGATAAGTTCAACCGAATTACAAAACAAAGTGATTTTAATTACATTTATGGTGCTCTCTTCCCCTATTATTCTATTATAACCACAACATTGGACTTATTAGTTGAAAATAAGTACCATTTTGTGAGTTTTTGGGAATTTTTTTGTGCAAACAATTTGATTGAAGTTTATATAAGTGCTTAGTAACCAACAACACCTATAATCAATTCCACAAATCGATCAGATTGTTTACATAAAGTGTTTAATTGTTAGCTACATATAGCATTTCGATACTTTTACAAAGGTGAAATTTATTCTGAAGCACAACTTTACACAAGGTTCGTTCTTAGTTATTAAATTTTATATTTTCATTTTCGCGTTTTGTGTCCGAGTTTTCCAGGGTCAACTCGATAACTCCATTTTTCCAATTTTGAAAAAACCCTCCATTCTTGTTGAATATAAAGATGGCTGCAGTTGAAGCTTTTATTAGTGCTGCTGATGCAGTTGTAACTTTCGAAAGGGTTTTCAATCGTATAGATAAAAATAATCACTCAGTATTCTCTTTGGAAATTCAAAGAGAAGAAATTAATTCTTTACGGGCTGAGGCCAAAGAATCTTATAAAGTTTGTTTGAAAACAATAGCCGCGAACCCTACTACTTCACCGGGCATTGACGTCATAACGTGCAAATACAACAATTGCTACACGGCATATGTTACTTGTGCTGCATTCATGGGTGAATTCTCGCACAACGGGACCACTTCTTCCCCCCATTCTTCTACTGCAATTCACCATACTTTCACAGATTTTCCGACTACAGGCCTTAGTATTAATCTCCCTCCATGCGATACCGAACTTTTTTACGATGATTATGTATCTTGGCCATCCTTCCGTGACATGTTCACTAGACCGTCTCGAAAAAATAAAGTTGTCCGCACACCATCTAACTTGAAGCATATTTGAAAGGAGATTCTTTTTTTTTTTGGCCGATCGTAGAGGTAGCGCATCGACATATTTCTTCATATTGTCACCATTTATGATCCGATTTAAAGAATAATATATCAAAATTTTTGTCTTGAGGAGAGCTATAATAATGTCTCAGAGGTCCTTGCTCTTAAGTACACCCTTCTAGTACTACCCACCAGATCTCATGGCAGATTCATGTACTACATGAACAAAGCGCTCGTTGTTTTGAGAATGGCATGGATAAGCTGTGCAAATATTTAGGTTTAGCAAAGAAAGCAATCAAATAAAGTTATTTGATATCCTAATAATTCGATTATTTCATTTGAATATTGTAATTCTTCCAGCTGGTCTTGCGTGAAGAACTGCAAGTATGGCATATTAAAGTATGTGTCACTCTGAAAATTATTGAAAGCATCTACTTGTGGGCCGAACATTGGACGAATACATGTTGTTACTTCTTTGCGGGCTGCTAAAATCATTGAATATCCAGTCCACTTGAATCATGCCGAGATTTGATCTGCTGGGCATCGCCTTAAAACACTTAATTCGATTTTACGTAAATTTCTTTAATTTGTGTTGTAGAAGCTGAGAAGTTGAAAAACCAAACATTCCAATGTATACATTAGGGTATATTAGGGTGGTACTAACTGAGATCTGGTAGGTAAGTACTAGAAGGGTGTACTAAAGGCAATGCATTGTTGTAGGTCTCCTCGAGACAAAAATTTTGATATATTATACTTTAAAATCGGATAATAAATGGTGACGATATGATGAAATATGTTAATGCGCTGCCCCTACGTTCGGTGACAATATTAATTATATTTTTTTAAATAGTTCTCATGATTACAAATGACGGTTTCGCACAGGCCTGGAAGAATCTGTCTGATAGGTATGAAAATAAGAGAATATTGGTGACGAGCCAATTAAGAATTTTATTCAACTTGCCATCGGTCTCGATGGAATCAGGGACCGAATTAAATAAATTACAACGCGATATCAACAATTGCATTTCCACTTTGCAATTGTATGATATCGATGTTCAAAATTGGGATGCGATTTTTGTCTATTTGTGTTCTTCTCGACTGCCGGAGAGTTCCCTTTCATTGTGGGAGCAAAGCATTTCCAATAAAACGGAAATTCCAAAATGGGAGGATTTGAATAATTTCCTAACAAGTAGGTTTCACACGCTGGAATCTATTTCAGACGTTAAAAGCTCTCGCGTATCCTCACAATTTTCCCAAGGTTTCCCATTTTCAAGCCCTTTCCCAAAATAACAATGTAGATTCTTCCAATAGTGCGGCCAACCGTGCCGACTGTACACTTTGTCCGTCCCAACAGCACTCAATAAGATACTGTACAAAGTTTCTTAATATGAGTATCGATGAAAGGTAAGCGCTAGTACGCAAAAATCAACTGTGCTTGAATTGTTTAGCCAATTCACATGGGATAGAAGATTGCAAAAGTCAATTTAATTGTGCGACTTGTAGGAGACGCCACAATTCTCTTCTACATCGTGAGTTCTCCAACCCCACGGCTTCGACAAGTCAAGATGGAAACTCACACCACCCACCTCAAAATAACGAGACCCCTAAAACCAGCCATAATTCTCCTCAAAATAGCAACAGTACGCAAACATATTCTGCTCGCGTGGAGGACCACCTCAAATAACTTTCAGTCCTGTTTCTCAGCTAGTAATAAACAGGCACTTCTGGGCACAGCGATGGTAAATATATGCCATCTAGGTGTGTACACTGCCAGGGCATTGATTGACCCAGGTTCAGAATGTACGTTTATTTCCAGTAGACTACAAAAAATAGTTAAACTCCCTTCTCACAATGTGAGCGCCCAAGTTTCAGGATTGAACCAAGCGGTGACAGCACATGTTCAAAAAATGTGTAGTGTTACCATTGGTTCTCCTGTCGATCCTAACATACGGGTAGAAACAAAGGCTCCAGTCCTCCCTCAATTAACTGGAAACCTGCCAACATGCTCCATTGATGCAGCATTCTTCCAGACTCTGCCAGAACTTCAGTTGGCAGACACTAATTTCTACCGCAGTGAACAGGTTGATATTCTGATTGGAGCGAATCTTTACCCAAGTATCATTTTGGATGGTATTCAAAGGAATATTTGTGGATCACTGTTGGCCCAACAAACCATATTCGGAAGCAAGCTGTGTCAACGCATAGAACTTATTCTGCATATTTTACAGCAGCATTTTTCGCGTTTTGGCAGCTGGAAGAAATCTCGAAGACGATACTTTTAAAATAAAAGCTTACCTCGTCCATCATTTAAAATTTACTTCAATTTAAAAGCAAACGAAGTCTTCAAATTCATTTCTTCTCGGAAAAATCCGAATTTGTACTAAAAGTAGTTTTTTAACTTTGATTCCTTTTTTGAATTCGAATAGCGCTAGATCGAATCCTTAAGAAATGTCTGAAATGACTTCACAATAAATATGAATGAACATATCAAAAGATATAGTTACAATTTACCTCCTAATGAGTGGAGACTGGGCAGAAATAATAAATCAATTTGTCTATATCATATAATGAGGAACGGAGCCGATACCACACTCTGCTTCATTCTGCTGACCGGGCTAGACAACAGTCAGCTACGCCACCAGCAAATGAAGCTCTCCGGGGACCTAGACCTCGGACGTTTGGGCCTCGGCGATTTCGGAACTCCTCCAGCGACGAAGAAACTCCGAGTGTGACTACGGTGGTGAGAGGACCTAGACCTCGGACGTTTGGGCCACTCAGTCAAGAGCTGTGACAAATCCCGACGGTGCCAGTCGTGCACATCTTTACTACATTTGTGAATAAACTGAATTGAATCACTTTTATAATTTATCCTACTATTACATGATCACCATAGAAATAAGATGAATCGCATTATATTGAGTTTTAGAATAAGAGCATAAGAGCATACATATACTTTTTTTCCTTTATAATAATTTAATTGTAGTGTTACTGCAAGGCGGGCGGAATGTTTAGGCCAAACGCAGTTTGAGTAGCACTGTATAGTTTTAAGCCTATTTAATTTGGTGAACTGTAGAGGGCGTTAGTGTAGTAGCTGAATTAGGTACTAAAAAAGAGAAAATGTCTTTTTCCGGTAAAAGTTATTTATGTTTTTTAATTGTCGATCATCACTAAAAAGGAAAAACAGCAGCTACTCTCCAACGCCATCAAAGGTAACCTCTCCAACTATTTTGTACTCGAAATTATATATTACTTCAATTTATATATAATTCTATAAAAATAAATACTAATTTTGAAATTTTAATTTATCTTCTTTTTTTTTTGCCTGAGGAAAACCGAACCTAATTAAATTTTTAATTTTTGCAGTTTGGAAGAGTTAAGTCCTCCAACCGCCCATCTCAACAAAGTTTTCGGCAGCGAAAAGGAAATACTCCTGCCGCCCACATTATCACTTGGTCCTTCGAACCAGAGCGGGAAACCTCAAGACGGGAGCAGCAACAATAATATTCATAGAGCAGAGACTCCAAGACAACAAATCTCCAAGCAACATATTTAAAAGGTGCGTTCATATTATTTCTTTTGGTGATCAATAGTTGAAAATAGATTTATGTGCTTTTGAGTTTTTTTTTAAATAAATACATTTTTAAATAACCAAAAGGTTCAGTTTCGCCACTCATTTGTAAATTTTCTCTAAAAGCAAAAGCCCCAAATAGGAACCGTTCTCTCTTCAATTTGCTATTTGAAGAAAGCCAACAGGTTTTGTGTACCGTAGTGCACATAGCAAAAACCACAAGGCAAAGTAAATAACAAGTTTACAAAAATTTACATTTACCCAAAGTTAAAGAAATAGCAATAAAAGAAAACTTATTTTAAAGTTTCTAAAAAATATTTGGATTCAAAAAATAAATTAAACTTATTTTTCAATTTACAAATACGATTTTAAATATAATAATATAAATCGCGAAATTGCCCCAACGTACTCTAGAATTCGCACACACACACACACCCACACTTGTTCTCCCATTTCACTCAAACTCTCCCACTGCATATTTCTAATGCAGAAGCTTTGAGTGAAATTTATTTTGACATTTGGTAGCTACGGACAGACGTAGATTTTGTTTATATTCTTAGTGAAAGAATTTAAATTAATATTTTTAAATAATAACATAAATTAAAAGTAAAATCAGTGAGTGCATTTAACTGGAAAGCTGCATCGTGGGAGGAAAGTTGGAGTTCCAGAAACGCTGCCAAACAACAACAACAAGAAAACGAAGACTGCAACAACCAATTTGCGGCAACAACAAGAAAGTGCCGGTGAGAATAGTGAATATATTTAAATATATTTAAGCAAATAGTGTAATTATAATTTTGGTGGCAACAAAAGTGTTTGCCATTATTGGTATTGTGGAAAAAAAGTGTGTGTTTGCGATTTTCTTTTCCTTTCCCATTCTCATTAATATTGTTTTTGTAATCGAATTCAAGTTCAGAATTGTCAGTGGGCGCCAACAATTTTTTCAATTTCTCATGGGATATTGAGAATTGTTAATTTTAACTCGGAATTTTTCTTGTGATAGTGTTGTAATTGGAAGTGAACTATTTTGAATCAAAGATATATAGTGCAAGTGAGCTACATCCTGTACTATAGATTTTGAAGCGATAAGTTCAACCGAATTACAAAACAAAGTGATTTTAATTACATTTATGGTGCTCTCTTCCCCTATTCTTCTATTATAACCACAACATTTGGACTTATTAGTTGAAAATAAGTACCATTTTGTGAGTTTTTGGGAATTTTTTTGTGCAAACAATTTGATTGAAGTTTATATAAGAGCTTAGTAACCAACAACACCTATAATCAATTCCTCAAATCGATCAGATTGTTTACATAAAGTGTTTAATTGTTAGCTACATATAGCATTTCGATACTTTTACAAGGGTGAAATTTATTCTGAAGCACAACTTTACACAAGGTTCGTTCTTAGTTATTAAATTTTATATTTTCATTTTCGCGTTTTGTGTCCGAGTTTTCCAGGGTCAACTCGATAACTCCATTTTTCCAATTTTGAAAAAACCCTCCATTCTTGTTGAATATAAAGATGGCTGCAGTTGAAGCTTTTATTAGTGCTGCTGATGCAGTTGTAACTTTCGAAAGGGTTTTCAATCGTATAGATAAAAATAATCACTCAGTATTCTCTTTGGAAATTCAAAGAGAAGAAATTAATTCTTTACGGGCTGAGGCCAAAGAATCTTATAAAGTTTGTTTGAAAACAATAGCCGCGAACCCTACTACTTCACCGGGCATTGACGTCATAACGTGCAAATACAACAATTGCTACACGGCATATGTTACTTGTGCTGCATTCATGGGTGAATTCTCGCACAACGGGACCACTTCTTCCCCCCATTCTTCTACTGCAATTCACCATACTTTCACAGATTTTCCTCTCCCTCCATGCGATACCGAACTTTTTTACGATGATTATGTATCTTGGCCATCCTTTCGTGACATGTTCACTAGACCGTCTCGAAAAAATAAAGTTGTCCGCACACCATCTAACTTGAAGCATATTTGAAAGGAGATTCTTTTTTTTTTGGCCGATCGTAGAGGTAGCGCATCGACATATTTCTTCATATTGTCACCATTTATGATCCGATTTAAAGAATAATATATCAAAATTTTTGTCTTGAGGAGACCTATATTAATGTCTCAGAGGTCCTTGCTCTTAAGTACACCCTTCTAGTACTACCCACCAGATCTCATGGCAGATTCATGTACTACATGAACAAAGCGCTCGTTGTTTTGAGAATGGCATTGATAAGCTGTGCAAATATTTAGGTTTAGCAAAGAAAGCAATCAAATAAAGTTATTTGATATCCTAATAATTCGATTATTTCATTTGAATATTGTAATTCTTCCAGCTGGTCTTGCGTGAAGAACTGCAAGTATGGCGGTTCAGCCAATTTGCTCCAAGCGATCATATTGAAGTATGTGTCACTCTGAAAATTATTGAAAGCATCTACTTGTGGGCCGAACATTGGACGAATACATGTTGTTACTTCTTTGCGGGCTGCTAAAATCATTGAATATCCAGTCCACTTGAATCATGTCGAGATTTGATCTGCTGGGCATCGCCTTAAAACACTTAATTCGATTTTACGTAAATTTCTTTAATTTGTGTTGTAGAAGCTGAGAAGTTGGAAAACCAAACATTCCAATGTATACATTAGGGTATATTAGGGTGGTACTAACTGAGATCTGGTAGGTAAGTACTCGAGACAAAAATTTTGATATATTATACTTTAAAATCGGATAATAAATAATGACGATATGATGAAATATGTACGTTCGGTAACAATATTAATTATATTTTTTTAAATAGTTCTCATGATTACAAATGACGGTTTCGCACAGGCCTGGAAGAATCTGTCTGATAGGTATGAAAATAAGAGAATATTGGTGACGAGCCAATTAAGAATTTTATTCAACTTGCCATCGGTCTCGAAGGAATCAGGGACCGAATTAAATAAATTACAACGCGATATCAACAATTGCATTTCCACTTTGCAATTGTATGATATCGATGTTCAAAATTGGGATGCGATTTTTGTCTATTTGTTTTCTTCTCGACTGCCGGAGAGTTCCCTTTCATTGTGGGAGCAAAGCATTTCCAATAAAACGGAAATTCCAAAATGGGAGGATTTGAATAATTTCCTAACAAGTAGGTTTCACACGCTCTCGCGTATCCTCACCATCTGAAAATAATTTTCCCAAGGTTTCCCATTTTCAAGCCCTCTCCCAAAATAACAATGTAGATTCTTCCAATAGTGCGGCCAACCGTGCCGACTGTACACTTTGTCCGTCCCAACAGCACTCAATAAGATACTGTACAAAGTTTCTTAATATGAGTATCGATGAAAGGCAAGCGCTAGTACGCAAAAATCAACTGTGCTTGAATTGTTTAGCCAATTCACATGGGATAGAAGATTGCAAAAGTCAATTTAATTGTGCGACTTGTAGGAGACGCCACAATTCTCTTCTACATCGTGAATTCTCCAACCCCACGGCTTCGACAAGTCAAGATGGAAACTCACACCACCCACCTCAAAATAACGAGACCCCTAAAACCAGCCATAATTCTCCTCAAAATAGCAACAGTACGCAAACATATTCTGCTCGCGTGGAGGATCACTGTTGGCCCAACAAACCATATTCGGATGGATACTGACGGGCCCCCTACCTCAGCAAGCTGTGTCAACGCATAGAACTTATTCTGCATATTTTACAGCAGCATTTTTCGCGTTTTGGCAGCTGGAAGAAATCTCGAAGACGATACTTTTAAAATAAAAGCTTACCTCGTCCATCATTTAAAATTTACTTCAATTTAAAAGCAAACAAAGTCTTCAAATTCATTTCTTCTCGGAAAAATCCGAATTTGTACTAAAAGTAGTTTTTTAACTTTGATTCCTTTTTTGAATTCGAATAGCGCTAGATCGAAGCCTTAAGAAATGTCTGAAATGACTTCACAATAAATATGAATGAACATATCAAAAGATATAGTTACAATTTACCTCCTAATGAGTGGCGACTGGGCAGAAATAATAAATCAATTTGTCTATATCATATAATGAGGAACGGAGCCGATACCACACTCTGCTTCATTCTGCTGACCGGGCTAGACAACAGTCAGCTACGCCACCAGCAAATGAAGCTCTCCGGGGACCTAGACCTCGGACGTTTGGGCCTCGGCGATTTCGGAACTCCTCCAGCGACGAAGAAACTCCGAGTGTGACTACGGTGGTGAGAGGACCTAGACCTCGGACGTTTGGGCCACTCAGTCAAGCGCTGTGACAAATCCCGAGAAAATGTCTTTTTCCGGTAAAAGTTGTTTATGTTTTTTAATTGTCGATCATCACTAAAAAGGAAAAACAGCAGCTACTCTCCAACGCCATCAAAGGTAACCTCTCCAACTATTTTGTACTCGAAATTATATATTACTTCAATTTATATATAATTCTATAAAAATAAATACTAATTTTGAAATTTTAATTTATCTTCTATTTTCTTTGCCTGAGGAAAACCGAACCTAATTAAATTTTTAATTTTTGCAGTTTGGAAGAGTTAAGTCCTCCAACCGCCCATCTCAACAAAGTTTTCGGCAGCGAAAAGGAAATACTCCTGCCGCCCACATTATCACTTGGTCCTTCGAACCAGAGCGGGAAACCTCAAGACGGGAGCAGCAACAATAATATTCATAGAGCAGAGACTCCAAGACAACAAATCTCCAAGCAACATATTTAAAAGGTGCGTTCATATTATTTCTTTTGGTGATCAATAGTTGAAAATAGATTTATGTGCTTTTGAGTTTTTTTTTAAATAAATACATTTTTAAATAACCAAAAGGTTCAGTTTCGCCACTCATTTGTAAATTTTCTCTAAAAGCAAAAGCCCCAAATAGGAACCGTTCTCTCTTCAATTTGCTATTTGAAGAAAGCCAACAGGTTTTGTGTACCGTAGTGCACATAGCAAAAACCACAAGGCAAAGTAAGTAACAAGTTTACAAAAATTTACATTTACCCAAAGTTAAAGAAATAGCAATAAAAGAAAACTTATTTTAAAGTTTCTAAAAAATATTTGGATTCAAAAAATAAATTAAACTTATTTTTCAATTTACAAATACGATTTTAAATATAATAATATAAATCGCGAAATTGCCCCAACGTACTCTAGAATTCGCACACACACACACACCCACACTTGTTCTCCCATTTCACTCAAACTCTCCCACTGCATATTTCTAATGCAGAAGCTTTGAGTGAAATTTATTTTGACATTTGGTAGCTACGGACAGACGTAGATTTTGTTTATATTCTTAGTGAAAGAATTTAAATTAATATTTTTAAATAATAACATAAATTAAAAGTAAAATCAGTGAGTGCATTTAACTGGAAAGCTGCATCGTGGGAGGAAAGTTGGAGTTCCAGAAACGCTGCCAAACAACAACAACAAGAAAACGAAGACTGCAACAACCAATTTGCGGCAACAACAACAAAGTGCCGGTGAGAATAGTGAATATATTTAAATATATTTAAGCAAATAGTGTAATTATAATTTTGGTGGCAACAAAAGTGTTTGCCATTATTGGTATTGTGGAAAAAAAGTGTGTGTTTGCGATTTTCTTTTCCTTTCCCATTCTCATTAATATTGTTTTTGTAATCGAATTCAAGTTCAGAATTGTCAGTGGGCGCCAACAATTTTTTCAATTTCTCATGGGATATTGAGAATTGTTAATTTTAACTCGGAATTTTTCTTGTGATAGTGTTGTAATTGGAAGTGAACTATTTTGAATCAAAGATATATAGTGCAAGTGAGCTACATCCTGTACTATAGATTTTGAAGCGATAAGTTCAACCGAATTACAATACAAAGTGATTTTAATTACATTTATGGTGCTCTCTTCCCCTATTCTTCTATTAAAACCACAACATTTGGACTTATTAGTTGAAAATAAGTACCATTTTGTGAGTTTTTGGGAATTTTTTTGTGCAAACAATTTGATTGAAGTTTATATAAGAGCTTAGTAACCAACAACACCTATAATCAATTCCTCAAATCGATCAGATTGTTTACATAAAGTGTTTAATTGTTAGCTACATATAGCATTTCGATACTTTTACAAAGGTGAAATTTATTCTGAAGCACAACTTTACACAAGGTTCGTTCTTAGTTATTAAATTTTATATTTTCATTTTCGCTTTTATTAGTGCTGCTGATGCAGTTGTAACTTTCGAAAGGGTTTTCAATCGTATAGATAAAAATAATCACTCAGTATTCTCTTTGGAAATTCAAAGCGAAGAAATTAATTCTTTACGGGCTGAGGCCAAAGAATCTTATAAAGTTTGTTTGAAAACAATAGCCGCGAACCCTACTACTTCACCGGGCATTGACGTCATAACGTGCAAATACAACAATTGCTACACGGCATATGTTACTTGTGCTGCATTCATGGGTGAATTCTCGCACAACGGGACCACTTCTTCCCCCCATTCTTATACTGCAATTCACCATACTTTCACAGATTTTCCTCTCCCTCCATGCGATACCGAACTTTTTTACGATGATTATGTATCTTGGCCATCCTTTCGTGACATGTTCACTAGACCGTCTCGAAAAAATAAAGTTGTCCGCATACCATCTAACTTGAAGCATATTTGAAAGGAGATTCTTTTTTTTTTTGGCCGATCGTAGAGGTAGCGCATCGACATATTTCTTCATATTGTCACCATTTATGATCCGATTTTTAGAATAATATATCAAAATTTTTGTCTTGAGGAGAGCTATAATGTCTCAGAGGTCCTTGCTCTTAAGTACACCCTTCTAGTACTACCCACCAGATCTCATGGCAGATTCATGTACTACATGAACAAAGCGCTCGTTGTTTTGAGAATGGCATGGATAAGCTGTGCAAATATTTAGGTTTAGCAAAGAAAGCAATCAAATAAAGTTATTTGATATCCTAATAATTCGATTATTTCATTTGAATATTGTAATTCTTCCAGCTGGTCTTGCGTGAAGAACTGCAAGTATGGCGGTTCAGCCAATTTGCTCCAATCGATCATATTGAAGTATGTGTCACTCTGAAAATTATTGAAAGCATCTACTTGTGGGCCGAACATTGGACGAATACATGTTATTACTTCTTTGCGGGCTGCTAAAATCATTGAATATCCAGTCCACTTGAATCATGTCGAGATTTGATCTGCTGGGCATCGCCTTAAAACACTTAATTCGATTTTACGTAAATTTCTTTAATTTGTGTTGTAAAGCTGAGAAGTTGGAAAACCAAACATTCCAATGTATACATTAGGGTATATTAGGGTGGTACTAACTGAGATCTGGTAGGTAAGTACCCGAGACAAAAATTTTGATATATTATACTTTAAAATCGGATAATAAATGGTGACGATATGATGAAATATGTCAATGCGCTGCCCCTACGTTCGGTAACAATATTAATTATGATTACAAATGACGGTTTCGCAAAGGCCTGGAAGAATCTGTCTGATAGGTATGAAAATAAGAGAATATTGGTGACGAGCCAATTAAGAATTTTATTCAACTTGCCATCGGTCTCGAAGGAATCAGGGACCGAATTAAATAAATTACAACGCGATATAAACAATTGCATTTCCACTTTGCAATTGTATGATATCGATGTTCAAAATTGGGATGCGATTTTTGTCTATTTGTGTTCTTCTCGACTGCCGGAGAGTTCCCTTTCATTGTGGGAGCAAAGCATTTCCAATAAAACGGAAATTCCAAAATGGGAGGATTTGAATAATTTCCTAACAAGTAGGTTTCACACGCTGGAATCTATTTCAGACGTTAAAAGCTCTCGCGTATCCTCACAATTTTCCCAAGGTTTCCCATTTTCAAGCCCTTTCCCAAAATAACAATGTAGATTCTTCCAATAGTGCGGCCAACCGTGCCGACTGTACACTTTGTCTGTCCCAACAGCACTCAATAAGATACTGTACAAAGTTTCTTAATATGAGTATCGATGAAAGGCAAGCGCTAGTACGCAAAAATCAACTGTGCTTGAATTGTTTAGCCAATTCACATGGGATAGAAGATTGCAAAAGTCAATTTAATTGTGCGACTTGTAGGAGACGCCACAATTCTCTTCTACATCGTGAGTTCTCCAACCCAACGGCTTCGACAAGTCAAGATGGAAACTCACACCACCCACCTCAAAATAACGAGACCCCTAAAACCAGCCATAATTCTCCTCAAAATAGCAACAGTACGCAAACATATTCTGCTCGCGTGGAGGACCACCTCAAATAACTTTCAGTCCTGTTTCTCAGCTAGTAATAAACAGGCACTTCTGGGCACAGCGATGGTAAATATATGCCATCTAGGTACAGTGTACACTGCCAGGGCATTGATTGACCCAGGTTCAGAATGTACGTTTATTTCCAGTAGACTACAAAAAATAGTTAAACTCCCTTCTCACAATGTGAGCGCCCAAGTTTCAGGATTGAACCAAGCGGTGACAGCACATTTTCAAAAATGTGTAGTGTTACCATTGGTTCTCCTGTCGATCCTAACATACGGGTAGAAACAAAGGCTCCACTCCTCCCTCAATTAACTGGAAACCTGCCAACATGCTCCATTGATGCAGCATTCTTCCAGACTCTGCCAGAACTTCAGTTGGCAGACACCAATTTCTACCGCAGTGAACAGGTTGATATTCTGATTGGAGCGAATCTTTACCCAAGTATCATTTTGGATGGTATTCAAAGGAATATTTGTGGATCACTGTTGGCCCAACAAACCATATTCGGATGGATACTGACGGGCCCCCTACCTCAGCAAGCTGTGTCAACGCATAGAACTTATTCTGCATATTTTACAGCAGCATTTTTCGCGTTTTGGCAGCTGGAAGAAATCTCGAAGACGATACTTTTAAAATAAAAGCTTACCTCGTCCATCATTTAAAATTTACTTCAATTTAAAAGCAAACAAAGTCTTCAAATTCATTTCTTCTCGGAAAAATCCGAATTTGTACTAAAAGTAGTTTTTTAACTTTGATTCCTTTTTTGAATTCGAATAGCGCTTGATCGAAGCCTTAAGAAATGTCTGAAATGACTTCACAATAAATATGAATGAACATATCAAAAGATATAGTTACAATTTACCTCCTAATGAGTGGCGACTGGGCAGAAATAATAAATCAATTTGTCTATATCATATAATGAGGAACGGAGCCGATACCACATTCTGCTTCATTCTGCTGACCGGGCTAGACAACAGTCAGCTACGCCACCAGCAAATGAAGCTCTCCGGGGACCTAGACCTCGGACGTTTGGGCCTCGGCGATTTCGGAACTCCTCCAGCGACGAAGAAACTCCGAGTGTGACTACGGTGGTGAGAGGACCTAGACCTCGGACGTTTGGGCCACTCAGTCAAGAGCTGTGACAAATCCCGACGGTGCCAGTCGTGCACATCTTTACTACATTTGTGAATAAACTGAATTGAATCACTTTTATAATTTATCCTACTATTACATGATCACCATAGAAATAAGATGAATCGCATTATATTGAGTTTTAGAATAAGAGCATAAGAGCATACATATACTTTTTTTCCTTTATAATAATTTAATTGTAGTGTTACTGCAAGGCGGGCGGAATGTTTAGGCCAAACGCAGTTTGAGTAGCACTGTATAGTTTTAAGCCTACTTAATTTGGTGAACTGTAGAGGGCGTTAGTGTAGTAGCTGAATTAGGTACTAAAAAAGAGAAAATGTCTTTTTCCGGTAAAAGTTGTTTATGTTTTTTAATTGTCGATCATCACTAAAAAGGAAAAACAGCAGCTACTCTCCAACGCCATCAAAGGTAACCTCTCCAACTATTTTGTACTCGAAATTATATATTACTTCAATTTATATATAATTCTATAAAAATAAATACTAATTTGGAAATTTGAATTTATCTGCTATTTTCTTTGCACACCGCCTGAGGAAAACCGAACCTAATTTGTTAAATTTTTAATTTTTTCGGTTTGGAAGAGTTAAGTCCTAGAACCGCCCATCTCAACAAAGTTTTCGGCAGCGAAAAGGAAATACTCCTGCCGCCCACATTATCACCCAGGAATACAAAATTTTTGCATGGGAACAATGCAACATCAAATATGCGATTTAAACTGCTTTAAGAATTGATCCAGAATCTCTAACAGAATCTATTCGTCCCGAGCATGTGCATTACCAACAGTTGATATTTGTCGAACGGTGTTATACAACATAACCTTATTTTCAAGTTGGAATTTGATGATTTGAAATTTTTATGAACAAGGCGTTTTAATTCAAATATGAAATAAATATTTAAGAATTGAAGGCTTCGGATCAAATCAAAAAATGTTTTATTACAGGAAAAAATGGCCACACTGTGTGGTGTTAGATTTTAAATGCAAAAAATGACTTGTAAATTGTTTTTTTAGATTTGAAAATGAAATTCTTGCAAAAGGGCAAATAAAGCCGTGTCAATACTTTTTATAATTTTCGGAACAAAAGAATAATAAAAGCCTATACTATTTTTGTTTTTATCGTAGTATCTAAGGATTTTGGCAATTTTTGAATGAAACATGGTGAAAAATACATGAAACTCATCACCATTTGTCCATTTTAAACTTTTGCGGATTTTTTTAGCGGTTTTTGTTTCATTAATATATTTTTACCAATCAAATTAAAAAAACATTTTTCTGCATGTTGGTTTGGTAATGCGAAATAATTTCGAAAGGGGGGTTTGAACCCCCCCC
Organism: Heteromyza rotundicornis; assembly: GCA_951394025.1. Lineage (NCBI taxonomy): Eukaryota > Metazoa > Arthropoda > Insecta > Diptera > Heleomyzidae > Heteromyza > Heteromyza rotundicornis. Next base: position 42,495,066 of record OX596010.1, read on the forward strand.
CCCTTGGGTGCGCCTGTGCCTCAAGCCAATATTTCTTTTTTTTAATTTTATTTATTTATTTACGCTTATTACAAGCTTATATAACTACTTATAGATATAACAGTGGTGATCTAATATAAGCTTAAAAAACTAAATTAAATATAATGGTGATTGGGATTTGGATTAGAGAGATTAAGAGATTGAATTTCTAAGGGTATATTTGTTTAAATGGAAATCAAAGCAATTGGACATATTATTAACCATGTGAAGCATTCTGGACATTGGTTCATTATAGCCATAATCAGTGCGGTGGAAGGTAATATTAAATAAAGGTACAGATCTAAGGTTACGTGGGTTAGTATTAAGGGAGATCAACTGGAGTAACGCGGGACAGTCAACGGTACCTGATAGAAGTTGATGGATAAAGAGTATATCGGCAGTTTGTCGACGAGTTTCCAGGGCTGGTAAATTTATTAATTTTAAGCGGTCAACATAAGGGGGCAAGTGGAAACGGTCGTCCCAGGGAAGACCGCGTAGGGCAAAACGAATGAATCTGCGCTGTATAGCCTCAATTCTCATGGAGTGAGTAGGTCTAAAAGGAGACCAAACTTGGCTAGCGTATTCAAGTATTGGTCTAACAAAGGTAAAGTAAAGTGATTTCGTAACATATGGATTAGTGAATTCCTTGGACCAATGCTTAACAAAACCCAAGGCAGAATTTGCTCTTTTTACTATATTATCAATATGGGAGCGAAAATTAAGTTCTCTGTCGCAGATAACGCCCAAGTCACTCAATTCTGTCACTAGTGGTACAGGCTCGTTGCAAAGTAGGTACGTTCTGGGAGGTGGAGGAAGACGTTTACGGGAATATGTTATAGTTTGGCACTTGGTGACATTAAGCATTAGGAAATTTTTCGTACACCAAGTTGAAAGCCTATTTAAATCAGATTGTAATGGCGGAGAATCTGATGTAGTTGATATAGTTCTAGAGATTTTCATGTCGTCAGCATAGACTGATAAATGAGAATTTCTGATGACATAATCCACATCGTTTATTGTCAGGACGAATATTAAAGGACCGAGATGGCTACCTTGGGGGACACCAGATGTAGCGATAAAGGGATCGGATATAGAAGATCTGAAAGTAACCATATATTTTCGTTCTTCGAGATAAGATTTGATCCACATGATAAAACTTGGTTGGAAGCCATAGGCTTTAAGTTTAAGATAGATAATTTCATGCGAAATGGTATCGAAAGCCTTGCTGAAATCGGTAGCAATTACATCGACTTCTTTACCGTCTTCTAAAGCACGAAGAGTTCTAGAAACGAATTCCGTTAGGTTTGTGGTGGTCGATCTTCCTTTCAGAAATCCGTGCTGAGCCGGGGAGACAATAGTTTTGCAATGGAAGAACATAGTATCATAAATAATGCTTTCGAATAATTTAGGTATACAAGAGAGTTTAGCTATAGGTCGATAATTTAGAATGTCATTCTTGCATCCTTTCTTGTGAAGAGGAGTAATGTAAGAATTCTTCCACATTGTAGGGAAAACTCCTTGTGCGACAGAAGATTGAAAGAGAGCGGTGAGGGGAGCTGCCAGGGCAACGGAACATTTTTTCAAGACAATTGACGGTAGGCCATCAGGGCCAGGAGAGCATTCATTCTTAAGTTTTCCTATCTTTTCTTCTACCGATGTAATTGATATGTTAGCCGAATACATTGAAGTTTGAGAACATGTGGACATATAAGAAAAATAATCAGTATCAGGTACTGAATTATGGCAGGCGAATGACTGGCTAAAGAATTTAGCAAACATGTTTGCAATTGATTTGGGGTCGGCTGAGGATATATCAGAAAGTTTTAGTGTGGACGGGAAACCATCTGATTTTCTCTTAGTATTGATAAAGTTGTAGAAACGCTTAGGGTCCGAAATTAAACAAGATTCCATTTTTCGTAGGTAATCGAGATATAGAGACTCGCAGAGATCAGAAAAACTGGTATAGACACCTTGGTAGTTGGAAAAGTCAGAGTCAGACCGAGATTTTAGGTATACAAGCCATAATTTGTTCCTTGTATTACGCAGTGAGCGCAATTCTTTGTTATACCAGGGTGGGGATGACGAATAACTTCTATTTGGCACAAATGGCACACAGTTTGCAAAACACTTATAGATTTCGCTGTAGAAAAATTCAAGAGCATGATTGATATTATTGCGGCTAATATCAATAATATGGTTAAAATTTATGTTGCGAAGCAAATTGTTCAGTAATTCGAAATCAGTCTTACGAAAATTAAAACTGAATGTGAGTTCGGTCGGTACCTTTTCGGAATCGTTTTCGTAGGAAAATACAAGAGATAGGGGTGGATGATAACGGTCTAAAGTAGATAGGAGGTGACTGCTTTCTGAAACTATGCAGTTGTCAACGTTAGAAGAAAAAACCAGATCGAGAAATCTGCCTAGGTTGTTAGTGGTTCCGTTAAGTTGGAAGAATCCAGAGTCAGACAGACAGTCAGTAAAGAGGATTTCTTTACTTGAAGATGGATTTTCAGCGAGGAAATGCGTATCATCATCAGATGGTGCCCATTGAAGATTAGGCACGTTGAAATCGCCCAAAATTACGATAGTATCGCATGGGTTTACGTTATCTGATATAGAGTCGATGGCATCTATGGCCAATTGATAACCGTGAATTGGTTGTGAGGGACGAATGTAGCAGCAAAAAATGTATAGGTATCGTTTTGAGACAGCTATTTTGGCACAAATAAACTCAAAATCTGTAGTGTTCGACGATTTTACTAAAGTAGGGTCATAATGATTATTTATTGCTAGAAGAACTCCACGACCGTGTGAATTTACATCTTTGTCCCGACCATCGTCGCGAAACACTATAAAGTCGGATGCAAATAATTCTGCATCTTTATAGTCAGATGAAAGATTTGTTTCAGTGAGAGCAAAAATATCATAGGGAAGCTTTTGTGAATTGAGAAATACGGATGCAATTTTGGTTCGAAGGCCTCTTACATTTTGATAATATAAGGATACAAACTGGGGAGCAGGTCTATCAAGATTTATAGAGGGAGAATGAAGGTTAGGAGCAATAATAGTTTTTCAAGTTAGAGCGCGATTTTTGAAGATGCGAAATGCGTTTGGAGCTTATATGCGAGGCGAATGTTGTTAGGTCATTTGTAACTTCTTGGGGTGAGATATTTAAACTTTCATGAAATCGAGTAAATAATTGACTCAATTCAAGCGGATTTGTGGGAAGGCCTTCTGAATGAATTGAGACCATGACGCTAGTTTTAGTAAAACCATCAACACAGGTGGTATCTGATTTATTATGTAGGTAGGCAAGATATAGACGGACGTTATTATATATTCTACGATCCCTTAATCGAGATAATACATAGCGGCTATCATCACTGTGCTCAACTAGCTGTTTAGTTAATTTAACAGTGGGAGGGAGAAGAGGATCTAAAAAAGTTGGGGGTGTGTCAGACGAAATTTGAGACTTCGACTTTGATGAGGATGGTGTAGGGTTGAGGACATGGGAACGAATAAAATTTGGATATGCAGATGTGCATGGGGGAGTGGTAGCGATAGTTGCTTGAGCCGAGGGAGCAATAGGATCCGGTTCAAGATTGAATGATACTCTACCACGTTTAGGATTGGAAGAAGTCTGATTGGATGAAGTTAGTTTTTCTTTAGTAACATAGTTTCGAAGAAAATTATTACAGATAGAGGAGGATGGCAATGTATTAGAAGTAGAGGGGAAGATGGACATTTGGTCTGCACTGGTACTGGATAAAGTCGAAATTTTTTCGGTAGGTTTTTTATTATTTTTGGTAGGTTTTTTGTTATTTTTGGGGTTTTGAAGAAAATTTTTATAATTTGAAGATGACGTAGAGGGAAAAGAAGACATTTGAGCTGAAGATGAAATTTTTTTTATTTGAGGGGAGAAAATTGGAAACGTATTTGTTTTAAAACTCCAATTAGAGTTTTGGGACGTGCTTTGCGTTATAGACTTAGATTTTGTTTGAATGTTGCGTTTAAATGTTGTAGGCTTATCAATCCATTTTGTGAAACTCATCCCATCCTTTTTGAAGACATCATTAGAGGAGACGCGAAATAGCCATTCGTATTTAGTAGGAATTTTGAGTTTGAAACTGCAGTGCTTTTTGGATGAAAACTTTTGACAGTCGATTATGGCAATTTTAAAACTCTTCTGGAAAAAATTTCTCATCCAAAGTATGTCCGAATGTTGTGGAGCGCCTTTAACGAAAAGCGTTGTAAACTGCGTTAGGTTTTCTCTGGACAGTTTGTTTATCCTATTGTCCCATTCAAAAGGTGTCCAAGACGTTCCGAAGCAGTTGATAAGTCTAATAGGGGAGTGTGTGTGGTTAGCCGGAGTCTCCCAAATTTCAGGAGCCGTTGGAGTTACAGCTGGCACGGAGGTTTGAGCCGGTATGTTGGATGTAGTCAAAGGATACTCAGTTTCCATTGATTCAGCAAGAATTAATTCTTCGTGAATTGTTACGTCTTGAATTGTTGCGTTATGTGGGGATGGTGAGTGGTGAATTACATTTATAATTTCTGACAGTGTGGAACGAGTTGCAGTAAGCTCGTCGCTGATGTCGTTGATTTTGTGAAACAATACTTCCAACAAAGGGTCTGTGTGTGTAGAAGTGGCTGGAGCATTAGAGGGTGATTGAAGGGAAATATCGATACTTGTACGTAACGACTCAAAGTTGGCATTCATTTTTTCGTTTTCCAGGAAAAGTTTTGCTTGCCGGCTATCAAGTGATGTTATGCGTTTTTCAATGTTATCTAATACACTTGCCTTTTCAGGATTTAATTTTGACAACGATGATGTTAGGTTGTCGAACGACCTGGCCATATCATTGAAGCTTTCATCATTTGTCATCGCTTGATTTTTAAGTTTTGAAAGAAGATCATCCTTTTCTTTATTCAGGCTAGCGATGTATCCGACAATGTTGTCATACATACACTTGAGTAGCTGTTCCATACTCTGGCAATCACTGCATATGAAGTGCTTCTCCATGTACGTGTTGTACCAGTCTCTAGGAGCATCCATGCAAGCACCATGTAGTTTCCTATTGCAGAAAGCTTTGCAGATAACCCATTTCGAGGTATTATCAAAAGCGCAACAATTTGCCAAACTGCACTTGAAATTGAAACTCATTGTGAATCACCCAAAAAATTTTTTCAAAAATTGGGTCAGCCGGGCACGTCGATGACCGATAAAATTGTCGAATTGCACTTTTTAGTTTATTGACTTATTCAGTAAACATGCAATCTTCCATGTTTGTCCTTTTCGCAAAAACATTCTATAACTACGGGACAGCCACAGGACATTTTTCCACATACACAAGAATATGTCATAGCACACTTACAAGCTGCTATATCGAATAGCTTCAACTTCGCTTGCGCTACGAATTCCTGTAATTTCTTCTTAAACCTTTCTTTTTCACGGTGTACGATTTCCTTAAATTATAATATGCGTCATGGTAGACTTTCATCATTTGCTCAACCCGAGCATGACTTTCAACTAGAATCGAGACTTTACAATAGATTATCTCGATTTGAGAAGCAATACTATTCGATATTGCAGAAAATGCTAACTTTTTTTTTAATATGATGACAGTATATATTTTCTTCAAACAAACTTAGCAGCACGTCCTCATACGTCGGAAGATTTGTTCCACTAAATTTTTTAGAGCAACCGAAAAACAGCTGTACGCCTGCCTTGTTTTCGACATCTCGCCATAAAATAAAATCACAATTATTGACCAGTAGTGGGACGAAAAACCGTATTGGCTAGAATGTCAACGGAAAAACAATGGGAAAAATCTTAAAATTGAACTTCACTTCGCGCAAAAATTTTGGAAATAATGACAAAAAAACACAACATTTTAGCTTTATGTTCAAAATAAGCAGCTAATTTTTGTTTGCCCTTGCTTGTAAGTATTAATTTTGTATACTTAAAATAGCAAAAATATGTAAAAACTAGAGAGTAGACTATCTAAGTACATAAACAAATTTGGTCCCTATACCTTATTTTGAGCCATTTGAGCCTCGGACCACCAAAAAATCCACCACAAAAATTTTTCCTCAAGACCCCATTTTGACTCTTATATATGTGGTTTCGGAACCTCGGACATGTCAAAAGTACATTTCTAAACATTTCCAATCGAATACAATAATAGAAAAAATAGTTAGAAAAATACATTTTTTTATATGGGAGCCTCAGTTTTTGTCCGATTTGGCTGATATTCTAACTTCCTCTTACTTTTGAAGTAAAAAACATGTTCCCAAAATCTCAAGTCGATATCTTCAAAACTGCGACAGCAATCGTGTAGACAGACGGACAGACGTTTTGATATTGGAATGGTTTCCGAAATAGATGCGAAAATCCGAAAGGGAAGGTGGTTAGAACTTTTACAACTCCCTGAATAAATTTTGATGCAACGGACTATAGCGAGTTAATACATAGGACAGAATGTAAATTGTCGTCCCCTCCAATTATGAATAGCCTGACAACAGAGAATTTTTTGTCAACTCTGCAAGGTAAAACTCAGCTTGCATTGCAAAACAAAATCAATGATATTAACGAATTATTGAGAACGATGACCTAATTTGTTTTAGAGATAACATTTTTTTTTGTGAATATGCCAGCTATTTTTGTTACATATTTTCGCTATACAAAATAAATACTTACAAGATGTTAAAGGGCAAACAAAAATTAGATGCGTATTTAGAAAGTAAAGTTAAAATGTGTTTTTTTTGTCATTTTTTCCAAAATGTTTTCTCTTTACGCGAACTGAAGATCAATTTTAAGATTTTTTCCATTATTTTTCCGTTGGTTAGAATACGCAACTTCTGCGCCCTATTAGAAGTCGTGTCGCGGCATAAATTCGCGACAGAATTTTGTTTGTTGTTATTGTTGTTTGTTTGTTCTTGTTTTGTGTTTTCCCTTTGTTCGGGGCGACGGGTGAACAAAACCGAAGGGAAAAACACAGACCGAAAGCGCGCACTGATACTTTTTATTATATTATTCTTTTTTTATTATATTGTTCTTTTAATTTATATTATTTTGGTTTAATTAAACCAAGTTGGACACTCGTGGGTGGAATGCAGCCGGGCGGAGAATTGACAACAGCTGTCAAGATCTCTTATTCTCTTTTGTTACGACTTCGTTTTAGAAGTATGTTGATGAGCTTTTACGATCCGATGTTGGGGAAGGCATAGAAATGGAAAGTGAGCGCCATATATGCGTTCATATAGACAAGATTCTTTTAGTTCTTTTTAGGCAGGGAAAATAGTGCGAACAGTTTAGTGGACTGGCGATTTCTTTGAATTTAAATTTTAATTTTCGAGTAGTGTTCAAAAAAAGGATTGTTTTTTTAAATTTTTTAATTTGATTTTTAAATGGTGTTTTTGTGGTTGCTGAGGACCTCGTCGGATCGTGGAGCTGAGGCAGGAGATATTTTCGAAGGGAGTATTTTTCGGCGCTGGTGTTATTTCCACCAGCGGGTGGCAATAGCGTTTTTGGTGTTTTTTTTATCTGTGGCAGTCGGCCATTTGGTTTGTTCGAAATATGTAAAGGAAGAAAAGTGTTAATGGAGTTTGTCAAGTTGTGGCAAGTTTGTTGTGGCAAGTCGGCTATTGGTGTTTCCAGATTTTAATAGTGGAATTGGTCTCCGTCGGTTTTGTGGTCCTGGTTTCCCCTTTCCCATCCAATTTTTGCTGTGGCGTCCCGCACCTGAGCCAAGTTGTTGCTGGACATCGATTTTATCGAAGTCCAGCTGGTGAATTGATTCTGTAAAGAATCGTGCGAGGGATTTCAGGCAGGTCGGTCTGGTCCCGTAAATCAAGTGCACATAAAAACATAATTTTTTTCATTAGCGTTTTTTTTTCTAAAATGCTCTCGTTTGACAAATTTTTGTTTTGTGTGTCAGTGAGTGGTCCCGTGAACCAGGTGCACATAAGAACTTGATTTTTGTCATTAGTATTTTTTTTCTAAAATACTCTCGTTTGACAGATTTCCGTTTTGTGTGTAAGTGGGTTTTCGTTTCCATTTCACGTTCGGTTATTTGCGGTTTCCATATACGTGTATATTTCAGAGTAGGATTTGGAAAGTTCAGTTATCGGGTTTTCGCGTATTCATGTGTTTCGTTCGGTAGGGGATACCATTCCACGAGGGTCAGCTTTAATCCCACGCATCGCGATTGAGCTAGCGGGCAATTAGGGATTTTAATTATCGCGTGGGAATTTTTGGATTTTAGTTTAAATAAAGTTTTAGATAAAAATAGCGCGATAGTCGATCAGCGAAAAAAATCTAAAAGAATGGCAGAGTACGAAATATTAAATAGTAAATGATAAAATTTGTATTAATTATGCAGTTTGGTTCCTTAACAAAGTCTCTACAAAAATACTCTGAATAATTTTGCCCCTTTGATCAATAGATTTTCCTACAAATCCGATTTTTTCAATTTTCTTTGATTTTTCTTATACAATTTTATACAATTCATTCTGTAGAATTGGGATTGTACACTGAGGGAAAAAAATAAGAACTGCATTGTTATGATTTGAAACGGGTATCTTTACGAAAAATTCAACACCGCACAGTTCTAAAATACAACTGAAACAGTGATATTTTTTGAAGATGGTATGAGTTACTGGAGCGTGGGTTCAAATCTCAGTCGGACCAAATTTTTTTTCGATTCTTTTTTTTATTATTTTTATACTCTGCATACTACACCCAGAGAAAAAACAAACTAAAATCAAAAATAACCACCTTAAAACAAGTTGAAACGTTCATGAAAGTCTGTTAAAGTTGGAAATTTTAGAAACAACTACGAACAAACTTGTTTTCAATTATAATACGTAAATCAATTGATTTTACTATTTTTTTTTCCCTGAGTGTAGAGTCCAAGGGTATATGGTTTTTGTCATACCCTTTGTAACTCCCATATGGAGGCGTGTCCGGTATGGAAAAGTATACATATTCTTGATCAGCATCACCTCCTGAGTCGATTAGGCCATGTCCGTATGTCTGTCATTTCGCACGATAACTGTCGTAGCCTTTGAGCTATCGACCCCAAATTTTGACATTCCTCTGCTTTTGGCGAATAGTTGGCCGGTATTGAAAATGGCCGCCAAATTTTTATTATTTTCCTTTATCTTGAGAAATACTGAACCGATTTAGATGCGGTTTTTCGCATTGGGTTGGAAACGAGGTCGCGAACGAAATGAGAATGAAACTGGAACGAAATGGAATTGGACAGAAACAAAATGGAATTGGAGCAACATTTATAAATGGATTAGGAAATTCAAATTATCGATAAATATTGGAAAATTATCGATAAAATATCGATATGATATTTTCAAAGTTTGTAGATTTGTTACTATGCATGCCTATGCTGATGATCTTCAACTCTACTTGTCTCGTCCTATTGGTCTTATTGAAGATTTGTGTGCCAGAGTAAATGAAGACTTAGAGTCTATTGGTATGTGGGCCATGTGCAATAAACTATTTTTAAATCCATCAAAATCATATGTCTTGCCTATAGCTAGAACTAATTATAATCTTCTTGAAGTTCCTCCGATATTGCTTAATGGCACTAAGTTGTGGCACAAAGTAACGAACCTTGGGTTTAAAATGAATTCCTCACTTTACTATACCTTGAGAAATCTTCGTATGACCTCAGCATTTATGCCTATTGAAACTCGACGCAAGTTAGTGGTTCAGTTAATAGTCCCAATAATATCCTACTCGGAAGTGGTATACAGTAACCTGGACTCGCTTGCTATGCATAAGATAGAAGTTGCCTTTAACAACGCAACAAGGTATGTTTATGGGATTGGGAGGTATGATCATATATCATCTTTCAGTACTCGTATTCTTGGTTGTAGTATTTCCGCATATCTTAAGTCTAGAAATTGCATATTTTTGCATAGGTTGATTCAGACAAGATCCCCTCTTTATCTGTATCATAAACTACAATTTAGTAAATCAACCCGTAGTTTGATTCTTATAGCACCTAAATTTAATTACACTGCTTCTACGCGTTTGTTTTTCATTAGTGCTGTTCGTCTGTGGAATTCGTTACCTATTCACATTAGGGGCGTAACAAACATAGTAGACTTTAAGCTTTTAACACTCCAATACGTTTCTTAAAACAATTTAGTTTTCTTTTCTCTTCAGACTATACTTTCTTCTCGCCTTTCTACTTTATCTACTATATCTTTTTGACTATTTCTAAATATTTTTCATATCTGCTAATTTTACTTATATTTTATTGTTTTTTTATAAAGTAGTATGTAAAGTAATGTTGCATATCTGTTTCTTGAGTCCAAATGTTTCCTGTAATTGCTCTCCTGCTGGCCAGGGGTATAAAGTGGCTACTGGAAACGTGTGGATTCTGTGTGTGCAGTATTACTGTTAGTTTCCCAATTTAATTTATTTTCTATTCACTGTTAATTTTAAGTCATTTATTTATTCATCTATTTAATTAATTTAATTTTTCTTCCTCTGTTTTCTGTTGATTATTTATTTTAACTGTTGCATTGAAAAGATAATCCTTATATGCTAATAATAAATTCATAATAATAATAATTCAGCATATATGTATGTATAGGGTGTGAATGATAACGTATTACTACAATTCGGCGATCCTGGTCAGGAGATCACCTGATCTCCAGCTGAATAAGAATTAATCTCAATTATTTAAACCTGAACGTCCCTTGAACCACGATCGAATATTAGCAACAGCCAGAGGCGCACCCAAGAAGGGGGTTTTGGGGTTTAACACTCCCCCCCCCGAAATTATTTCGCATTACCAAAACCAAATTGCAGATAAATGTTTTTTAATTAGATTCGTAAAAATATATTGATAAAACAAAAACAGCTAAAAAAATCCGCAAAAGTTTAAAATGGACAAGTGATGATGAATTTAATGTATTTTTCACCATGTTGCATTCAGAAATTGCCAAAATCCTTATATACAGTGAAATTCCGCTGTACGGACAGTCCTTATAACCGGACAGCTTCAATAACCGGACAGTCCTTATAACCGGACAGCTTCAATAACCGGACAAATTTTCTGTACACAGCTTTTTCATTAATTTTTCCATACAAATTACATTCCAATAACCGGACGCGGACTTAATATTTCAAGCAATTTTGATCAATAAATCTGTAACAAACGGACAAAAATCAAAAAAATCCCAAATAATATTTTCAAAAATTTGTAGATTCAAAATACAAACTAACTCAAAAAGCCGCTCTCTTTTTGACACATACGACATTAATGTGTGCGTACATGTTAAAAGGGGAATCACCAATTTCGTTTTTATCCCATTGGTATTTTTGTTGATAAAAGCGAAATTGCTGATTCCCCTTTTAATATGTACACACACATTAATGCCGTATGTATCATATAGAATGTGTCCATTAAAGAGAAAATGGAAATTATTATTTTTTTCAGTTTGAAAAAGATTTTATTTCGTAATAATTAAAAATTGAGTGAAAAGTGTCGAGTTAAATTAGAAATTTTTTACTATTGCATTTAATTCATTTATTCTTCATATAAAACACCATCGTATAGTTTTTTCATGAAACGCCGTATATATAAATATGTAATACGTACGCTGTGCAGAAATTTTTATCATGAATACCATTAGTATGTATGTTTGTATATATAATATTCTTTATTAAATATGACCATTAGACCGGTTCAAAAACTTAGGATCTGTCCGATTGGGCCAGTTTGGTACCTTTGCATATAAAAATTACCTATGTGAAGTTTGTAGCCAATCGGATAAAGAAAAGTCGGCGCGGAATGCACTTCTTTTTCCCCATACAAAAATGAAAAACATTGGAAATAGTGCTCGGATTTTGATGACACTTTATATATTAGTTAATTTGGGGTAGCTGATCTCAAATATGAAGTCAGTTTGAATTTAACACTGTTGGTTTTGCCAATAATTGCAATTGAAATGAAAATTTTCTTATTTTTTTAAATTGTCTGGTAGCTGAATGCAAGCTTTGATTTTAACATTATATTTTTTGTTTAATAGATCGGACATATCTTATTCCATATGTTTAAATCATATCGTTCATGATATAGATAAAAAAAAAGCATGAGAGTTCAATTTTCTGCTAAAAATTTGTTCATTGTAGAGAAAAATGCACACTATGAAAATTCAAAAAATGTTAAGCTAAAAAAGTTTTAAAATTAAATTTTTATTCTGGCGAGATAAACTTACATCCAATTCAATGTAAAATGCAAAAATGCGATTTAAACGGTGCTTGTTTTAGTGTCGAACGGTGTAATAGAAGTTATAAGTTATTTTTGTCTTCAGTTGCATGAAAAGACTTACATCATACGTTCTTCTTTTTATCAAAAAAAATATTTTAAAAATCCTGAGGACGGGATGCGAGAAAGAAGGCAAAGGATTGCCAAAACCTTAAAGGATTTATTTCTCTAGCTGGTACTCACTAGCTAATAACTTATCCAATTCAAAGTAGTTAATAAATGTAGTAAGAATATCAATATGATAATTTTCTAAATTGTATATTCTGTCGGTGGCTGTCGTTTCCTATCTATATACTTTTTATTGTACGCTTGTATTCGTTCTTGTTGCATAGCAGCTTTTTCTCGCAGTGCCTTATAACTTATTTGTTGCTTACCCTGTTCGACCTCGCTTAAACATTCTCCCAAAGAATCTATTACTTTCCCTCTCTGTTCAAGACCAAAAAGCATTTTACTTGGAAGCTATTTTATTGTTCGATGCAATGAATTGTTAAGCGCATACTCGACAATTTCTAAAACAATATCCCAGTGGAGTCCTTTTTCAGGATCGATTAGTTTCGCTTAGAGACCGATCGAAATTCGGTTTTGGTTTCGGTATTTCGTATTTTCGGCCAAAAAAAGCGGTTTCGCCGGTTTTCGGATTCGGCCGAAAAATAAAATATCGTTTTCGGCCAAATTTAGTTTTTGGCCGAAATTTCGATATTTCCGCCGAAAATTTCGGTTTGATACGAAAAATGTAACAAATAAATAACAAAGATTACACTGATCGCCAAAACTGATCATTTTGTGTAAAAAATAATTGATAGACAAATTCTTATGCATTTTGGCACACTGAATACGAAAATAATAATTAAATTTTTACAGTACGCACCAAAAATTCAATTTTCGTGCGATTTTCATTATTATTATTTTTTGATTAGGCGTGGCAAAATACATAAGGAACAACCAAGTGTATGAAAGCGGTATGTAACACAAATTTAAGTATTGATCATAGTTTCGAAGAATCAGAAGCAACAAAGAAGACAAGTCCCCAATTTGTATTGAAAAAAGAAAAATAAAAAACTTTGAAACTTTTTTTCTTGAACGAATTTGTATGTTACATACAGCCTTCATCCATTCACCGCTTCACAGCGTTCTCACTCTTCTCCTATCGGAGCAGATCTACTACTCTCGCGATGATTTTTAAATTTCTACTCCTCTACTACTATTGTAAGAAATCTCCTCCTCAAAATATTATGTGAGTTTCATACAATGCAAATCTACTACCATGACAGAAATTTCTACAACTATTGTAGAATCTCTACTATTCTACGCTACCTTGACAGTAATTTCTACTACTCTATGTACAAAAATTAAATCTACTCCCTTTCTTGAAATCTACTCCCCTAAAATCGAATATCTACAACTCTCGCCGTAGCCAAGAGTGAGAACCGTGCCCCTTCAATTGATTTCCACGCATTTGATAGTTTGCTTCTAAATTCATCTAATTCATGATCTGAACTTAAAATGATTGTTTTCTTGTGTGAAATATTCTTTAGTTTTGCTTATCAAAGTATATTTTGTCACAATTAAGGGAAGTGTGACCAACCTTTTCAACTGAGGGACAATGTACCGCCGTCAGCTTAATTATGTACAACTTTATTACATTTAAATTCACAATTTTTTCTTTTATTTTTTCGGTGTCAACTTCGGGTGTCAATTTCGGTTTCGGCCAAAAAATGTTGGCCATTTCGGTTTCGGCCGAAATTAAAAAAAGCGATTTCGGTCGGTCTCTAGTTTCGCTATCATGGGTCCTACACTCCTGATCACCCGTTCGACTTTATTGTTCGCCTGTGGCGATGCAGTCGCTACTTTTATATGTTGTACGTTATGTTTTTTCAAAAATTCTTTGACCAGACGTAAAACAACTTCCTCGATCAGAAACTATAACTTTAAAATAAATTTAAAATAAATAAAACAAAAAGTTATTAATTTTAAAATACTTTGATCGAACAAGTTTGATATTTTATGTGTTAAATTGAGTTGCTTTATTATTTATTTTGCCACGCTGTCACAAAATAATTTTATTAAATATATCTACTCTTTTGTCGAATAAAAAAAATTGTTTCAATTTGAAAAAATTGTATTCAGATCGATAAAAATGTTTTGTTCACTGTTATTGACAAAAATTGTCTTAATTTTTTGTGTGTGTAGCACTAAGTCTACGAAAGTGAGCTTTTTGTGTTTACCAATTAGATTGAAAGTAAACGCACTGCAGTATTTTTGTGGAAAAGAGTCGAAAATATCTTAAACAATGCATAAAAAATTAATTTTTTGAATCCCGGGAATACAGACTCAAAATCCCGGGTTTCCGGGATTAAGAAAAAGTTCGGGATCCCGGGATTTCGGGATTCGGGATCCCGGGATTGAATGCCCTTCTTCTATGCCATGTTTAGCTGAATAAACGATGCACTTCAAGCAATTTTGTATGTGTTTAGTTACTTTTCCCTTATATTTGGAAACCAATAGATTTTTGAAATAAGTTCGCTAGTTTTATCTATACCATCGTGATACTTATGTCACGAACGATACGACATGCACCGTCTATTCAATGCCTAATATACGATATTGGTGCAACCCTGCACCAATAACCGCAGTAGCGAAGTTCGGTTGGCGCGTGCGTTCGTGTTCCTCGTAATCTAAATTTGTTCGTAATATATATATTTCATTTATCTTACTTTATCTACAATTTTCAATAAACACATCCTAAACAAAAGAATCACGTTCGCTTACATAATTACTCTGGATCTCCTGACAAATTCAGAAAGCGGGATCGTGGAAAACGTACAAAAACGATACGCCTAAAATATATATATGGATGTGGTGAAATTCAATTGTATTGAAAAACGAAATCGAAACACGAACGAACATGTTGAATTTGCGCAGCATGAAAAAAAATAGTTTGCAGAAAAAGTGTAAGGAGGCCGGGCTCTCAACATTGGGCACCAGGGCAGAGCTTATACAGCGTCTCGAGGAGTGTAGTGACGACGAATTTAATAGTTTTAACGCTTCGCAAAGTGTTTTAAGTCGATTGAATAATCTCGAAAAATCTATTACGCAACTCAATTCGAAGCGCAACATTGATCCGGTTGCTATACAGGGTAGTTTTCAACCACCAATTTCAATGTCATCACCAAATCAAGCTCACGACGAGTCACTACACCCACAAAATACAAGCGCACCACCGCATACGCAACACGCACCACCGCTCTTGCAACTCGCTCCGTCTACGCAAATGTGTGTGTCTACGCATGACACTCTTGCTACGTCATCACGTCCGTGTGTGTCTACGCTTGACACCAACGTACCGTCGAATTATACGACAGCCGCTACCCCTCCAACGCTACGTCACCAACGCAAGCGTACATGATGTCGCCACAAATTTCTCCTACACAATGCAATACGCATATTCTCAATGTTAATCCAATTGTCTCGTTCGCTCCACCGCCGTATAGTGGAGGGGAAAATCGTGTTAGTAACGAACGTAGTTACGCGTATGCACAGCCGAGGATTGTTTCGAGTGTTTCGCTTGCTTCACAGCCGTTCGGTGAAGTCCATACATCGCTTCCACATACAAATCCAACGTGCACGTATAACAATGTTACTACGCCGTATACATCACAGCCGTATAGTGATGTTCGAAACGATATTGTGAATACACCACAGCCGTATAGTGGTGTCCGAAATGTTTTTACTACGCCGTATGCGCAGCCGTCTGCACATACGAGTGCTTCGTTTGCTTCGCAGCCGTTTGCACATCCGAGTGTTTCGTTTGCTTCACAGCCGTTCGGTGAAGTTCAAACATCGTTTACACGTACAAATGTAACGTCTGCGCATAACAATATTGCGTCGCAGTACACATCACAGCCGTTTAGTGATGGACAAAATATGAATATGCCACAGCCGTTTAGTGGTGGACAAAATGATATGTATACACCCAGAGAAATCTTCATGTATTTTAATTAACACTATTCATGTTATATTAACATGAAAAACATTTGTACGCAAAACAAAAACAATTCCAAAAAACTACAACTACATTGACAAAAATCCAAGCAAAACGCACATGTTCGGGTGCTCGGGGAGCAGTAGAACGATGCAGAAAAGAAAGTATAAGAAAAAAACGGCAGAGTTAGTAAAAGGAAATCAAAGGCGTGTAGTTTTGATTTTTGTATATTTTTTATTAGGAAGTAGAGGCAGAAGGATGCTTACTTGAATATCGATGACGATAGATATATATGTAATATAATTGGTAGCTGACAGGAGCGGGTAAATAAACGTCTATTCACTTTTCGATCTTATTAAAAGAAGGAGGAAGTGAAAGTTTGGAAAATGGCAGAAGGCCTCCATATTGAATTAAACCAGTTTTGGGACACAGCTTAACAGAATGTTAAGCGGTGTTCCAGTAGGTTTAATAGTATAAAGTTGGTTGCCGTACAATTCCGTATACAGGGTGTTTTGGCGTAAACATTGCCGCCCACCTTGCAGTAACCAACGCTGCAAAATAAGTGTAAATTAAATACATGTAGTTTTAAGCAATATAAAAGCATAGTATATTTAAAAAAAAAAGAGAAATTCATTCAACTATTTAATTCAGGTAATATGTTTAAAGTTTACAAAAAAAAGAATGCTAGTAGGTTAGCATGGGCCATAAAGGGACCCTACGACCCCGGGTCAGAAGGGACCCGGAGGTCTTTACGTATAGCACGGGCCAGAAAGGACCCAGCCGAAGATCGTGTTCTGGGCAAGAGGCACCCCAGGATTGCAAATCAATCCAGGCTGCACGACCTTCGGGTAGACATCCGAACCCAGAACCATGGAGACGGCCGACGACGTAAAAAAGTTGGGGTCCGCCATGTGCATGTTCGAGAAACACGCCAGAGCCGGGCTCGCCACATCGCTGACCGGAGTTCGAAATTGGAACCGAGGCACGACCTTGCAGTGGACCGTCACTCGCGATGCGGAGTTGTGCTGCGACATCAGCGTCAACACCGCCACCTTGCTACTGTCTACACTGCTCGTGGGGATGCGGAACTCGGTGACTAGTGACTCGAAGATGCGGCTCATCTCCGAACAGGAGTCGATGAGAGCCCGCTCGAAGTACAGCTTCCCGTTCAGCCGGAAGTGGACCACTGCGGTAGGGCACAGCGCGTTGATTCGCTGCAGTGGAGCAAGGGCTCCTGCAGCCTCGCTAGTGCGAGGCTTCTGGACGCGAGACTTCTCGTTGCGATGCTTCTGGGTGCGGTGTTTCTCACTGCTAGGCTTCTGGGTGCCAGGACCCCGGACGTCCAATCGTGCGCTGGTGTGAAGCATCGTGTGATGGTCCCCACCGCAGTAGTGACAGCGTGAAGTGCTGTGACAGTGCTTCGTGGTATGCGACTGGGCGAAACACCGTGCGCAGTAGCGGTGCTTAACGACAGCACGTAGTCGTTTTTCCACGTTCAAGGCGCGGAATCGCTTGCAGAAGCACAAGGAGTGATTGCGCTGACACAACGCACAGACGTACTTCTTGGCCGCGTCGGAGCTGGTTCTGGATTTGTCCATAGTTAAGCTGTAGAAGGAGCATATAGGGAAAAGAGAAAGCGATTGCAGCGGAGAGTTAATAAAGGAAAATGTAGCGGAGAATTAGTTAAAAGAAATTAACATAGAATTAATTCGGAAGGACAATTAATTTTACTAGCGGACGCGTTATTGTGCCGCGTTCGGTGCGGATGTCCGCAACTCGGACTCGTCGATCTTGACCGAGATAAATTTTGGTTACTCGTCCTAACCGCCAGTCGGTAGGAGCTAGGTTTTCATGCCGAACTACTACTAAATCGTCTACCGCTAGGTCACGCGTAGGAAACTTCCACTTGTAACGTTAGATATTCCTCCTTCCATCTCAAGCTGAATTGTTGGCTTATGGCCTTGATTTTCTGCCACCTGTTGACGATACTGATCGGGTTATCAGTTAAACAGGGTTCAGCTGGAGCCAGTAGGGGGCCACCAATAAGAAAGTGAGGCGACCCAGCAGGAATAAAGTTCCAGGACAAGTTGTTGTGATGGAAGGAGTTGACAGCAGCGTCACGAAAATCGCGCAAAAAATGATCAAATTGTTTTTTCAGTATTTTAGCGGCGCCCACAAAGTTGGTGCCGTTGTCGGAGAACACTTTTTCGGGGCAACCCCGACGAGAAGTAAACCGGTAAAAAGCCGCAAGAAAGGCTGGAGTTGATATCTCACTAGTGACCTCTAAGTGAATAGCCTTTGTCGTGAAGCAAACAAAAACACAGACATAACCTTTCGTAACACGGCACGCTCGGCCAGTGTATGTTTTGATGTCGAAAGGACCCGCGAAATCCACCCCCGTATTCTGAAAAGGACGGTCTAAGGTTGTTCTTTCAGGCGGCAACGCCGCCATTATTTGCGCGTTCTGCGTCTTTTTTTGCAAAAGACACGTCTTACATTTATGCAGGGTGGTTTTGATTAGGTTTTTTAATTTAGGGACCCAATACTCCTGGCGAAGCTGTCGTAAGACCAGCTGATTGCCACCATGTAAGGTAATTTTGTGAGTAAAATCCACCACTAATTGTGTGAATCTACAACTGTACGGTAGGAGTATTGGGTGTCGCTCGGAACAGGACAAAACTGGTGAATTTGCCAAACGGCCATTAACGCGCATGACCTGATTGCGGTCCAAGTACGGGTTTAATGGTAAAACACGGCTTTTTGCGCTTAAGGGCCGTCCCTCGAGCAGATTGTCGTAATCTGAATTAAAATGCGTTTTCTGACACAAAATACACAGGCGTAATTTAACCTGCCTAATCTCTGAGCCTGAGAGGCAACGAGATTCAAAGCGAGAAGATGCTTTTAAAATAGGATGCGTCTGATTATAGAACCGCAGCATGTAGGCTATCACACGCAGTGCACGCGGAAGCGACGAGAACCTATCAAGAATATCCTCGTGGTTGTCAATAACCTTCGCATGCGACTTAATGGTCTTCATTTCGACTGAAGTTTCAAGGTCTTCTAGCGAAAGAATCGGCCATTGGGATTGGTCTAGGCTCAGCCATTGAGGGCCGTGCCACCAAAGAGAACTCTTAAGGAGATCTTGAGGCGATACTCCTCTGCTGCCTAAGTCGGCAGGGTTTTCGTGGGTATCAACGTGAGACCAAGTGTGTATGGAGGCGCATTCCTGTATTTTGGAAACGCGATTGGCGACAAAAGTAGTCCACATTCAAGGTGGCTTTTGTAACCAGGATAGGACAATTGTAGAATCAGTCCAACAATAAACTCTTTCGATTTCCATTTCAAACTCATTTGGAAGGGAACATAGTATTTCGGACAACAAAACAGCACCACAGAGTTCCAACCTCGGAAGGGAAATGGTTTTTACGGGTGCTACTTTGGTCTTTGAAGTCAACAAATGAGTAGTAATGTCCAATGGAGATTTTTGAACACGAATATAGATGGCCGCCGCGTATGCTTTTTCGGAAGCATCGCAAAAAGCATGAATTTGCACTTTCGATTGAGGGGTGTACTGAACCCACCGAGGGATTTTAATTAAATTAATGGAAGTGTAGTTATACAAAAACTCCTTCCATTTATTCGCTGTTGCTAATGGCAACGCGTCATCCCACTCAATCTTGTCCAACCAAACTTGCTGCATTACAATTTTTGCAACGACAACAATTGGCGCAAGCCATCCAACTGGATCAAATAGTTTTGCTATCAGCGACAGTACTTCCCGCTTAGAATACGACGATTTTTGTTCTAATGGGGGGGCAATGAAGTAAAATTCATCTAACCTAGCGTTCCAGCGCACCCCAAGAGTTTTGACATTGCTAGTGGCATCAAACTCCAAGAAATCTTCATCAAGTAGATGGTCTTTAGGCAGATCTCGCAGAATTTCTTTACAGTTGGATGTCCACTTTCGCAATGAAAAACCAGCTGACGCCAAGGCGGATGTCAATTCATCACGTGCCTTGATCGCTGTGTCCACATCATGGGCACCAGCGAGCGCATCGTCTACATACATAGACTTTCGAAGAATACGCGCCGCCAAAGGGTGAGTGCTCTGAACATCGTTAGCGAGTTGCAGAAGTGTGCGTATTGCAAGAAAAGGCGCACAATTAACCCCAAAAGTTACTGTCTGAAGCTCAAAATCGGAAACCTCTTCGTTCGGTGAACGTCTAAACAAAATTCTTTGGAAGGGACTATGTTTCGGGTCCACAAGAATTTGACGGTACATTTTTTGAATGTCACTGTTAAATACGAACTGGTACAGCCTCCACCTCAAAATCAAAAAAGGCAAATCAGCCTGCAAGACAGGACCAATATGCAGCATGTCATTCAAGCTGCATCCATTCGAAGAGGAGTTGGTTGCATTGAAAACAACGCGAATCGCTGTAGTTCGACTGTCAGGTTTAATAACTGGATGATGGGGCAAATAACAGTGAGAAGGACTGTACTCAAACTTTGGAGCAGGGACTTGTATCATATGATGAAGGTCACCATACTCGGAAATAATGGCATCGTAGAGTGCCTTAAAATCTGGCTTTCGCTGCAGAGATGCTTCGTTTCGGAGAAACTGTTTAAGGGCTATATTTCGTGAGTAGCCAAGTCGAGTCTCAGATGGAAAATTCGACTTAAAAGGTAAAGTTACAATGTAACGTCCAGATGGGTCACGCCGGGTAGTTTTGACGAAATTGTCTTCGCAGAACTTATCGGCCGCAGATACGAACTTTTTCTTGGGAACTTCCTCAAGTTCCCAGAATTTTTTGAGGCTTTTATCTAAGGTTTCATCCGTAGGACAGGAAACCTTAGTAGCAAAACAAGAAATTTGTTTGGTCGGTACAGGACCCGTAAGGATCCAACCGAAGACAGTCTGTTGAGCCATGAGACTGCCCAGAATATCGCGTTTGATTCCATCCAGCATAACATATGGATAGAGATCGCCGCCGATGAGAATGTCCACCGGCGAACTTTGCCAAAAGTTGGCATCTGCCAACGGAACGTTGGGCAGCGATTGATCACGTAGTGATGCGATAGTGTAAGAGGGCAAATTGTTCGTAATATGGGGCAATACAAAAGCCACTGCTCCGATTTGTATATTCAAATCTAACGGAGACCCGATCGTGAAACAACACTGTTTGCTAGATGTAGCAGAAATCGATTGATTGATTCCAGAAATTCTGGATTGAGTTGCAGTCGCGGGAAGTTTCAATAACTTCCGCATGCGGTCAGAAATAAAAGAAGCTTCCGACGCAGAGTCTATCAACGCACGGGCTGAGTAGACGGTGCCCAAGTGGCAAATGTTCACCATGGCTGTGCCTAAAAGGACATTAGTAGCGCAAGAGGTGAAGCATTTCCGAGCACCAAAAGGTGGCTCAGCTTGGAGAGAAGTGGACTGTAGTTGTTGGTGAAAAGTTTGTGAATTATGGTTATCCTTAGGGCGAGACCCTGAAGAATAACCTCCACTAGTTGAGGGTTGAACTTGTGACACGTCGTGATTCAAAGGGCGTGACCCTGACGGAAAACTATTTTGCGATGATTGGGGAGCAGGCTGCTGTGTCCTTTCACGATGCAGAAGTGTATGATGACGCTTCTGACAACTGGAGCAGCTGTAATTACTTTTACAACTTTTCACATCGTGATTTTTCGCTAAACAATTTACGCAGTAATTAAGGCGCTTGACATTGGAGTACCGATCGGCGACACTCATATCCAAGAAACGCTTGCAAACGCGCAACGAATGTTGTTGGCGGGGACAAAGCCCACAATTATTATTGTTAGCTACCTTAGCATGATACGAATTGAACTTTCTGAGTTCTGAGTTTGACTTAAAATTGAAGATTTTTTTGAAAGAGAACTACTGCAAGTAGGAGCCCTCATGTCCAAACACTCAAGGGTCCTAAACCTATCAGTTAAGAATAGGTCCAAGTCACTCCACTTGGGAATTTCGGCTTTGTCGGTGATACCCTGCTCCCAGATAACTACCGAGCTTTGAGGCAATCGTTGCACACAAAGGTAGATCAGGATCGGATCCCAATGCGAGGTATCCACACCGAAACTTTTTAAATTGTTTAAACAATTGTCAACTCCGCTCTGGAGCGACTTGATTCCCGAAGCGGTCTCAGTAGTAAGCACTGGAAGTTCAAAAAGTAGCTTGATTTGGTTATGAACCAAAATCCGCTTATTTTCGTATCTGCTAATTAAATTTTCCCAAGCAATATTGAAGCCATTGTTGGTCAAAGGGCATTTCTGCACAATTTCACGGGCATCTCCACTGGTTTTCTGAATCAGATGGTAGAGCCGCTCCACATTACTTAATCGGGAATTGTTAATGTAGATGGCGCTGAATAAATCCCGGAAAGTGGGCCAAGAGAGATAGTCGCCTCGGAAAATGTCCGTATCACACGGAGGAAGCTTCAGAGAAGTCTGAAACAGCGCATCAAGTGGTAGAACCGGAGGAATGTTATCGGACGGAGGCGCAGGCGAAGACTTTAGGACAAACTCATGAAGAAGCTCATTTATTGTTGCCAAACATTTTACATATGTCTGGTATGTATGCGCATACTTCGCCTTGACAACCGCCATATCCGCGTTGATATCCTCCGCCTCCTCCGGATCGGACTCAAGATAGGACAGACATGACCTATAAGCAGGCATAAGAGCTGACCAGAGGCCTTTTAATTCCTCACTCTGAATGTCCAAAGTGAACTTGCTGTGAGTAGCTGGAAGCAACTCAGCAAAGGTAGCCTCAAATTCGACCAAATGGTCGGAAGCCTGAACAAAAATATCTAAAGCGGTCATGCTTTAAACGCGAAAAAAAAATTTTTTAATTTAAAAGAAATTTAAAAAAAATTATTTTTTTCTTTAAATTCAAAACGAACTTTAAAATGTCCGTTGAATCGCGAAGTACACTAGGATGTACGAAGGTACCGACCAAAAAAAATTAATTTCGAAAATAAAAACTGCCAAAAATTAACTTTGGGAAATAAAAAATACCCAAGAAAGTTTATAAAAAAAAAACGAAAAAAAAATCCCAAAAAATTCCCAACAGTTGGATATTAAAACCCACTGCTCACGAATGATTTTTTATATATTCAATGTATTTAAACAATATAGTGTATAACAAAATATAATATATACAAAGAAAGGGTATACGTACGAAATAAAATGTGGAAAATATTTCGCAGCTTTGGAATAAAATTATTTTGAATTATTACAAAAAAAAAAACGATTTTTATCCCTTACAGTTTTACTCAAAGGCGCTTGTTTTTTAAATTTATTTTAAATTGATTTAGTTTAATGTAATTAAAATTTGAATCCAAAATTCAAATTAAAAAAACCTTTAAATTTGTAATTTAAATCCGCAACAAAATTTTAAGACAAACTTTGTATTAAAGAACGGATACGCGCAGCCGAATTTATGTAGGGCAAAAACCACAGCACCAAATAAAAAAAATAATTTTTGCTTTAAAAAAACTTGAAAAAAGAAAAAATTTCTTTAAAGAAAAGACACTGCCGTTTACAAAAAAAAACACTTTGAATTCTAAATTCTAAAATTTCCCAAACAATTGCCGGCAAAAAAAATCCGACGAATTGAGAAACTGAAAATGCGCTTTAAGGGTTTCGCGCAAAAAAAGTGTGCCGAGCGAAGCTCACAAAATTCAAAATAATTTTATTCCTATTGCCGAAATAAAAAATTACCAGCGACTGTGCAAACTCTTCTATTTAAGCAGAAGGCAGAACAAAGCTTCACTTTTAATTTGATTCTGCAAAGGAATCACTTTTAAATTTAAAAAACACTGAATTTAATACAAAATACTGCTTCGGCTGCAGTCGCTGATTGTTGTTTTATATCTCGTTCTCACTTCGTTCAGTTCACGGGCACTTTTTATTGTAGTTTTTTTTTTCCACTTTTGAACCTCAATGTTGGTATATATTTATTTATTTATTTAAGTTAATTTAATTTTACTTTACTTTTAACAAACTAAAAGAAAAAGTAAACACAAAAAAACCACAAACCAAAGCAACTGTCAAACTAGATCAGTGGAACGGCTGAGAGCCAAAAGCTTTTGGTTGTGGAACCTATTGAGGATGTGAGCACGTAAGGTGGCCAACTAACTTTTACTCTCAACTTAAGAAAAAATATAGGTTTTCAATTAAACAAATATTTAAGAATTTGACAGAATTCAGTGCTGATGACTTTTTTTTACTTTAATACAATTTAAAATTTTCGTTAAAACAACTACGAAGCACTATATACGATTTCGTGTCGTTTTTTCCCGTTTTCACTTTATTTAAGTCTGAATTTGTTCGCTTTGCGGTAACCTTATTTCTCTTTAGATACTTTGAGCCTTTTCTTTTGTGGCCTTCCGCACTTTCCACCAAAACGAACAAATTAGCACAGCTAGGATTTAACTTTTATAATTTTATATTCTTTAGTTGAGAGTGTTGGATTTTAAGCTTTTGTAATTTGTATGAAAATTACACACAAAAAAAAAACAAAAAAACTATGCTTTTATATAAAAAAACTACACGTACATTAGAAATTTTGTATGCCGTTGAATTTTTTTTTTTCCCAGTTGGTGATTCGTCTATCGGTTGCCGGTGGCTTTCTTTCGGAGAAAGAGACGTCTGACGATGAAGATGGAGCGTCGTAGATGCTGCCAAAAAAGAGTGCAAATTAAATTTCCAGATTCCGATCCGGTTCGAAGGACCAAATGTTCGGGTGCTCGGGGAGCAGTAGAACGATGCAGAAAAGAAAGTATAAGAAAAAAACGGCAGAGTTAGTAAAAGGAAATCAAAGGCGTGTAGTTTTGATTTTTGTATATTTTTTATTAGGAAGTAGAGGCAGAAGGATGCTTACTTGAATATCGATGACGATAGATATATATGTAATATAATTGGTAGCTGACAGGAGCGGGTAAATAAACGTCTATTCACTTTTCGATCTTATTAAAAGAAGGAGGAAGTGAAAGTTTGGAAAATGGCAGAAGGCCTCCATATTGAATTAAACCAGTTTTGGGACACAGCTTAACAGAATGTTAAGCGGTGTTCCAGTAGGTTTAATAGTATAAAGTTGGTTGCCGTACAATTCCGTATACAGGGTGTTTTGGCGTAAACAGCACACATTCACACAAATGAGAAATTTTTTTTCGAAAATAAAAATATATTCGACCATTCTGTCAAATGGAAAATTTGAAAATAAACAGAAGAAATTTTTTGAAAAATGCATACCGATGGGACGACGCGTCAGTGCTTTTCGCAGTACAACAAAAATTGCAAGGACCAGCAAAATATTGGGTCGATTCGCAGCAAGTGTTTCTCGAGTGGCCGCAATTTGTAAATAAATTTCTTTCCGACTTTCCGTGTAACGAAAATGTGGCTGACGTACACATAAAGATGGCAAATACGAAACGCAGCCAAAGTGACACGCCACAAGAGTATTTTTATAAAATGGTTTCAATCGGAAACAAAGGTGCACTACCGGATGTCGCTATTGTTCGACATATCATAAACGGTATCAATGAAATAGATTTAAAGAAAAAAATCTCAAATGAATACGTGTCGTGTAATCAACTGTTACGTGATATAAATAACTATTGCGAGTATAACGAACTTAAGTCTGAATCAAATCGAAATGCGCCGTATGAATTGTTAAGCGCATACTCGACAGTTTCTAAAACAATATCCCAGTGGAGTCCTTTTTCAGGATCGATTAGTTTCGCTTAGAGACCGATCGAAATTCGGTTTTGGTTTCGGTATTTCGTATTTTCGGCCAAAAAAAGCGGTTTCGCCGGTTTTCGGATTCGGCCGAAAAATAAAATATCGTTTTCGGCCAAATTTAGTTTTTGGCCGAAATTTCGATATTTCCGCCGAAAATTTCGGTTTGATACGAAAAATGTAACAAATAAATAACAAAGATTACACTGATCGCCAAAACTGATCATTTTGTGTAAAAAATAATTGATAGACAAATTCTTATGCATTTTGGCACACTGAATACGAAAATAATAATTAAATTTTTACAGTACGCACCAAAAATTCAATTTTCGTGCGATTTTCATTATTATTATTTTTTGATTAGGCGTGGCAAAATACATAAGGAACAACCAAGTGTATGAAAGCGGTATGTAACACAAATTTAAGTATTGATCATAGTTTCGAAGAATCAGAAGCAACAAAGAAGACAAGTCCCCAATTTGTATTGAAAAAAGAAAAATAAAAAACTTTGAAACTTTTTTTCTTGAACGAATTTGTATGTTACATGCAGCCTTCATCCATTCACCGCTTCACAGCGTTCTCACTCTTCTCCTATCGGAGCAGATCTACTACTCTCGCGATGATTTTTAAATTTCTACTCCTCTACTACTATTGTAAGAAATCTCCTCCTCAAAATATTATGTGAGTTTCATACAATGCAAATCTACTACCATGACAGAAATTTCTACAACTATTGTAGAATCTCTACTATTCTACGCTACCTTGACAGTAATTTCTACTACTCTATGTACAAAAATTAAATCTACTCCCTTTCTTGAAATCTACTCCCCTAAAATCGAATATCTACAACTCTCGCCGTAGCCAAGAGTGAGAACCGTGCCCCTTCAATTGATTTCCACGCATTTGATAGTTTGCTTCTAAATTCATCTAATTCATGATCTGAACTTAAAATGATGGTTTTCTTGTGTGAAATATTCTTTAGTTTTGCTTATCAAAGTATATTTTGTCACAATTAAGGGAAGTGTGACCAACCTTTTCAACTGAGGGACAATGTACCGCCGTCAGCTTAATTATGTACAACTTTATTACATTTAAATTCACAATTTTTTCTTTTATTTTTTCGGTGTCAACTTCGGGTGTCAATTTCGGTTTCGGCCAAAAAATGTTGGCCATTTCGGTTTCGGCCGAAATTAAAAAAAGCGATTTCGGTCGGTCTCTAGTTTCGCTAACATGGGTCCTACACTCCTGATCACCGGTTCGACTTTACTGTTCGCCTGTGGAGATGCAGTCGCTTCTTTTATATGTTGTACGTTATGTTTTTTCAAAAATTCTTTGACCAGACGTAAAACAACTTCCTCGATCAGAAACTATAACTTTAAAATAAATTTAAAATAAATAAAACAAAAAGTTATTAATTTTAAATTACTTTGATCGAACAAGTTTGATATTTTATGTGTTAAATTGAGTTGCTTTATTATTTATTTTGCCACGCTGTCACAAAATAATTTTATTAAATATATCTACTCTTTTGTCGAATAAAAAAAATTGTTTCAATTTGAAAAAATTGTATTCAGATCGATAAAAATGTTTTGTTCACTGTTATTGACAAAAATTGTCTTAATTTTTTGTGTGTGTAGCACTAAGTCTACGAAAGTGAGCTTTTTGTGTTTACCAATTAGATTGAAAGTAAACGCACTGCAGTATTTTTGTGGAAAAGAGTCGAAAATATCTTAAACAATGCATAAAAAATTAATTTTTTGAATCCCGGGAATACAGACTCAAAATCCCGGGTTTCCGGGATTAAGAAAACGTTCGGGATCCCGGGATTTCGGGATTCGGGATCCCGGGATTGAATGCCCTTCTTCTATGCCATGTTTAGCTGAATAAACGATGCACTTCAAGCAATTTTGTATGTGTTTAGTTACTTTTCCCTTATATTTGGAAACCAATAGATTTTTGAAATAAGTTCGCTAGTTTTATCTATACCATCGTGATACTTATGTCACGAACGATACGACATGCACCGTCTATTCAATGCCTAATATACGATATTGGTGCAACCCTGCACCAATAACCGCAGTTGCGAAGTTCGGTTGGCGCGTGCGTTCGTGTTCCTCGTAATCTAAATTTTTTCGTAATATATATATTTCATTTATCTTACTTTATCTACAATTTTCAATAAACACATCCTAAACAAAAGAATCACGTTCGCTTACATAATTACTCTGGATCTCCTGACAAATTCAGAAAGCGGGATCGTGGAAAACGTACAAAAACGATACGCCTAAAATATATATATGGATGTGGTGAAATTCAATTGTATTGAAAAACGAAATCGAAACACGAACGAACATGTTGAATTTGCGCAGCATGAAAAAAAATAGTTTGCAGAAAAAGTGTAAGGAGGCCGGGCTCTCAACATTGGACACCAGGGCAGAGCTTATACAGCGTCTCGAGGAGTGTAGTGACGACGAATTTAATAGTTTTAACGCTTCGCAAAGTGTTTTAAGTCGATTGAATAATCTCGAAAAATCTATTACGGAACTCAATTCGAAGCGCAACATTTTTTTTTTTTTTTTTATAGTAATTTTTTTCAATTGAATCACCTATAATAACTTAGGTCTAACAATGATTTTTCAAAAATTCAGAAATTCAGCTTTTTTTTGTAATATTCAGATTAAAACTATTTGCCCTATATCCATTGATTTAGGCAATGTAGAGTTATCGTAACCAATATATGGGGAATATATTAGTTTCGTTTGAGACGTGAGGGATTCAGAGGTCTCAGTAAATTTCTAGCTAGAATGTTTGGGTGAAACATGAGCTTCTGCTTGTACTTCGAGGTAAATTTCGGAATTTCGTCTTTTACTGCAGGTATATTCAGGTCTCTGTGGATGTTAGTATTTTTTATATACCAAGGGGCTCTGGCAATTTGTCTCAGGATTTTAGATTGGACTCTCTGGAGTTTTTCCACGTTCGAGGGAGAGGCAGTGCCCCAGAGTTCAATTCCATATGTCCATATGGGTTTTATTATACTTTTGTATATTTGGACTTTGTATGTGAGATTTAGCTTTGATGCCCTTGAGATTAGCCAATTTAGTTCCAATTGCTTTAATTTGATCTGAGTGATTTTGGATTCAATATGTTTATGCCATGTGAGTCGGCGATCGAGATGCATTCCAAGATACTTGGTTTCGGAACTTTCAGGGACGACTTGGCCGTTTATCTTCAGAGCAGGACACGTGCCCCTTCTTAGAGTGAAGGTTAAGTGACAGCTTTTGGATTCATTGACCTTGATTTTCCATCGATGTAGCCAATTACTTAGAGTATCCAAGTGTTTTTGCACGTATAGAGATGCCATGTCAGGGTTTGAGTGAGAGCACATGATAGCAGTGTCAACAGCTATCACTCTCGATATGAGAGTTCTATCACTTTTGGGCATATCTGCAGTATAGAGAATATATAGCAGGGGCGCGAGGACACTGCCTTGTGGTACTCCGGCCAGTATTTCGTATTTTCGGGAGACAAAGCTTTTGTATTTTACTACAAATTTTCTATTCGTGAGGTAGTTTTTGAGTAGACAGTGCATATTAGCGGGAAGAATATGCTGTAGTTTGTAAATAAGTCCTTCGTGCCAGACTTTATCGAAGGCCTGGGTGATATCGAGGAAAACAGCGGAGCAATACTGTTTATTTTCGAAAGTGCCTTTTATTGAGTCAACAATGCGGTGCACTTGCTCAATAGTGCCATGCTTTTCGCTGAAGCCAAACTGGTGATCGGGAATCACTTGTTTTTCTAGAATTTTCGGTAGAATCAATTTTATTAAAAGTTTTTCGAAGAGTTTCGATATTACAGAGAGCAAACTTATAGGCCGGTATGACGTCACATTACTGGGATCTTTTCCAGGTTTGGGAATCATTGTAACTTGAGAGTGGGTAGTGACATGTTCTGAGAATCGCGTTAAATATGTGCAATAAGTGGGTTATTGCAACTGTTGGCAGTTCTTTTATCATTGTTGGCGTTATCAAATCCGGTCCTGGTGCTTTTTTCGGGTCCAAGCTTTTGTTTATTGCCTCCATAAGTTCTTTTTTTTTAATCGCGATTGTACAAGAGGTATTATGTGGGATTAATGTTGGTATTGGGATATCACCAGCTGTCGTGTTCGGGGTGAACACGGTTTTTAGGTGGTTGGCAAAAGCTGCACCCTTTTCTGCATCGCTTCTGGCCCAGTTTCCATTTGGCAGCCTTAGAGGGGGTTCTGTCAGTATTGGTTTTTTCATATTTTTTGCAGCTCGCCAGAGCGAGTAGTTTGTTGATTTTGTGGGTGCGAGATGTTCAACAAATAGCTGGAATTCTCTTTCGGATTTCCTCTCAAGCTGCTTTTTTAGAATTCGAGAGACATCATTAAGCTGTTTTTCAGATTTGGGGATCTGTTGTTTTGCCATTCGCGACGTATTTTCCTTTTATTTTTTATTAACTGCTCTATGTCCTTTGGAGTACACTTTGCATAGCTGCGAGTTGAGCTTTTTGGGATTTGATCTGATGAGAGATCTAGAGAGGATTCAATAAACAATTGGCTCCTTTTTACAGTTTTGAAGACTGCAAAGTCAATGACATCGGGGGTTTTGCGACTGTCAGTTGGCCAGTAAGTTGGCGTGCCAGAAGAGATCACGTCAAGACCGAGTCTGTTGACAGTGTTCAACAGGAGCCTGCCCTTTGGCGATATAAGGCGAGAACCCCAATATGTATGTTTGGCGTTGAAATCGCCGGCAACGAGATACTTTTGTCCAAGAGAATGGAAAAAAGTCTGGAATTGTTGCTCAGATATTTTGTGTCTGGGCGGGCAGTATATAGCTGTTAATGTTAGGCCTTTTAAGTATTCATCGAGAGAAATACTTGTCGCTTGAATATATTCTGTGCAATAATTCTGGAGAGCGTAATGTTTTATACGACTTTTAATGAGAATGGCGGTTCCACCTCTAGCGTTTCCGCTTGGATGCTTTGTGTCATAGAGTCTGTATCCTGGTAAATTGAAAAAGTGTTTTTCAGTGAAGTGTGTTTCAGAAATTAGCATAACGTCTATGCTGGACTCTTTCAAGAACTCGAGAAGTTCTAGTTTGTGATGACACAGGCCGTTTGCATTCCAGAATGATATTTTTAAACCATTCATGGCTTAGACATGAGATGTTGTAGTAAAAGACTTTGATTCTTTATCATTTCTTGCATCATATCTTGCATCATACCAGACATAAATTGAGACATATTTTGCATGAATATTTGTAGAGTTTGTTCAAGGCTACTACTAGGAGGAGCAGGTTGCGCGTGCACAGTGGCAGAGTGACCGCTTTTTAAGGCACTGGCGTAGGAAATGCCTTGTCTTGTAAGTGGGTTTGCGAAGGATTGTGCAGCGGATAGCGGAGGAAATTTTTGGGTTTTCCCTGTTTCATGTTTTTGCGTCACATTTTCCGTCTTTTTTATGAAGCTTTGATAGACTGCACAGCCTCTATAGTTAGCAGTGTGATTGCCACCGCAATTACTACATTTTTTAATAGTGGAATCCTCTTTAGTTTTTGTGCACGAACCTGTTTCGTGCAGGTCTCCACAAATTACGCACACGCTGGGAAGAGTGCAGTAAGACTTTGTGTGGCCGTATTCTTGGCAGTTATGACACTGAATCGGTCCACTGCGCTTGTGAGGCACTTCAATTGTGATTTTGCGATGTAGCAGATATCTGAGCGAGTATATCGGGTGGGGTTCACCTTTTTTGAGCAATTTCGAGTCGAACTCTAGTTCCACACGAAAAAGGGGTTGTGGGATTTTTTTTTGATTCTGGATATTGAATACGGACTTTATTTGGAAGCCTTCATCGCTTAGTGCAGTTTTGATTTCGTCGCATTCTACGAAAGGCTCGATACCTTTCAGTACGACTGAGAGGCCTTTGGAGCTTTTGAGCTGGTAGGTGTAGTAGCTCTTTTTGAGTTTATCAAAGAGATTGACAATTTTTCTATAATTGGATTCGCTGTAAATTTGGATTTTTGTTTCGTGTACTTGTCCCCTGAGAATAGAAATCACGTGGAAATTATTAGGACCAATATTTTGAGTTATATCTTTGATGAGCGAATTAGAGTTTCGCTCACGCAGGTAGATAGGTGGGGGTTTTTGCGATTTCGGCTTGGGATCCGAATCATTTTCTTCAGCAAGAATCGCATATCGATTTTGCCCAAGCTCGAGAGATGGCTTAACGGGATTCGTCTTTTGAATTTTTGCGGGATGCCTATTCCCATTAGGGGGGGACGATAGTACTCGCTTTGCGAAGTAAATGTCGATTCCTGTCTGCACTGTCGGCATTTTGCTCTTTTGACCTGTAATAATGGAGCGAGTAGCGACCTTTGTTATGCGATTAGCGATTTCAGAAAATCCGCTATTCGTCTCACTTGAGTCAGGAATGGGGGTAAGGCCTACGGGGATTTCAATATATTTGCTAGGGGTGTCAACCAAAGAAATTGACGATACAGAGTTACCTGTGATTGCGTGTGTAGTATCGATATGGGAACTCCACTGTATATCTGGCGAGGGAATTTGAATAGGTTGTTGTTGTTGTTGCGGAAGCTGCTGCTGCGCACCGTCCTGCTGTGGCAGCAGGGGTTGCAAAAGTTGTTGTTGTAGTTGCAGCTGCTGATGAGCTGTACCATTTCGTCCACTGTCTACTGATGACGGAGGGGTACGTTGCATGACGAGCGGTCACACTGGTACTAATTTCGCGTTTTTAAGGTTCTGGTCACCCTAATTAGAAAAGCGACGCATAGAAGGCGCGATGCGGTTTGTGTACTCGCTGATCGCTGCAAACAGATGTTTTTTGGGATATTTTTTTTCTGAGGGAAATTTTAACGTCAACGCTGTGTTGACTTTGCTGTCAGTGGATCAGCTGATTATATTTTGTTTATAAAGAATGTGTAATGTTTTAGCATATATGTTGCGCGGGATAAAGTTTTTGTTGATGAAGCGAATTCGAATTGTGATTTTATTTGGCAAAAATTTTCGTTTTTTTTTTAAATTTCACAAAAGTGTCCAAGCAAGTGATCGCGAGCCCTATGCAAACGCGTCACTGTACTATCGCACGAAGCCTCGGGGCTGTTTCAATATTTTTAGAGTAGAATTTCCGATATAAAAAATTGATTTTATGAGAGCAGATTTTTTATTCGCACAACGGATTGACTGACGTTAATGCAAAAGAAGCGCAACATTGAGCCGGTTGCTATACAGGGTAGTTTGCAACCACCAATTTCAATGTCATCGCCAAATCAAGCTCACGACGAGTCACTACACCCACAAAATACAAGCGCACCACCGCATACGCAACTCGCACCACCGCTCTTGCAACTCGCTCCGCCTACGCAAATGTGTGTGTCTACGCATGACACTCTTGCTACGTCATCACGTCCGTGTGTGTCTACGCTTGACACCAACGTTCCATTCCGTACCGTACCGTCGAATTATACGACAGCCGCTACCCCTCACAATGTACAGCCGGTGTTTGGTTTGAATACGTCACCAACGCAAGCGTACATGATGTCGCCACAAATTTCTCCTACACAATGCAATACGCATATTCTCAATGTTAATCCAATTGTCTCGTTCGCTCCACAGCCGTATAGTGGAGGGGAAAATCGTGTTAGTAACGAACGTAGTTACGCGTATGCACAGCCGAGGATTGTTTCGAGTGTTTCGCTTGCTTCACAGCCGTTCGGTGAAGTCCATACATCGCTTACACATACAAATCCAACGTGCACGTATAACAATGTTACTACGCCGTATACATCACAGCCGTATAGTGATGTTCGAAACGATATTGTGAATACACCACAGCCGTATAGTGGTGTCCGAAATGTTTTTACTACGCCGTATGCGCAGCCGTCTGCACATACGAGAGCTTCGTTTGCTTCGCAGCCGTTTGCACATCCGAGTGTTTCGTTTGCTTCACAGCCGTTCGGTGAAGTTCAAACATCGTTTACACGTACAAATGTAACGTCTGCGCATAACAATATTGCGTCGCAGTACACATCACAGCCGTTTAGTGATGGACAAAATATAAATATGCCACAGCCGTTTAGTGGTGGACAAAATGATATGTATACACCCAGAGAAATCTTCATGTATTTTAATTAACACTATTCATGTTATATTAACATGAAAAACATTTGTACGCAAAACAAAAACAATTCCAAAAAACTACAACTACATTGACAAAAATCGAAGCAAAACGCACACATTCACACAAATGAGAAATTTTTTTTTCGAAAATAAAAATATATTTGACCATTCTGTCAAATGGAAAATTTGAAAATAAACAGAAGAAATTTTTGAATTTCAAAACAAATTTGTTTTTGTCGACCTGAACGAAAGAAGCTCAGTGGCACAGCGTGTAGATGCGGAACTTATAAACATTAGGTCCCGTGTTCAAATCTCGTCTGAGTTGAAAAAAGTTTTTTTAAATAGAAATTTTTAGATTTCAAATTCAGATTGGTCTTTGGACGACATGAATTTATGAAGCGCAGTAGCACAGAGGGTAAAGTGATGAACTCAAGATGCGAAGGTCCGGCGTTCAAATCCAGTTCAGTGTGAAAAGGTATCTATTTGAAATGTTCATTTGAAAATAAGGTAAACAATGGTAAAAAAGTTACTTGGAGGAACTGTGTTTACAATTTTATAAAAAAATTAAATTAAAAAAACTTTTTCCGGAACGGGGATTTGATCCCCGTACTTCCGTTTATGAGGCCGACTACCTAACCCCTGAGCTACCGGCAATGATTTGAATGAACGCATATTTACCAGTTTTCCCAGTTTAATCACAAACCTCTTCACACGTACACGTACACATATAGGAGAGTGTCATTTTTAACAATAGCATCTTGTTAAAACAACCTGAAAGATCGGTTTGAAAAATATTAACCACAAAATTGGTTAAAAATTGGTTAATTTAACACGATTTTTTCTCTGGGTGTACACAATCGTTCAGTGTGCCGCGTACAAATCAAAATGTAAACGTTTTCAATCCGTATTCGAATGTGCGCGATACAATCGCATTGTTACCCGAGTTTAATCCCATGTCACCGAAATCGCTTAACGCAACGCAATTTCTAAATCGAATCGAAATGCTGAAAAATGCATACCGATGGGACGACGCGTCAGTGCTTTTCGCAGTACAACAAAAATTGCAAGGACCAGCAAAATATTGGGTCGATTCGCAGCAAGTGTTTCTCGAGTGGCCGCAATTTGTAAATAAATTTCTTTCCGACTTTCCGTGTAACGAAAATGTGGCTGACGTACACATAAAGATGGCAAATACGAAACGCAGCCAAAGTGAAACGCCACAAGAGTATTTTTATAAAATGGTTTCAATCGGAAACAAAGGTGCACTACCGGATGTCGCTATTGTTCGACATATCATAAACGGTATCAATGAAATAGATTTAAAGAAAAAAATCTCAAATGAATACGTGTCGTGTAATCAACTGTTACGTGATATAAATAACTATTGCGAGTATAACGAACTTAAGTCTGAATCGAATCGAAATGCACCGTACAGTAAAGCCAATTTTTCTGTTAATAAACCGATAACCGATAAATCGATACACCAAAATACGAATGTGAGTGTCGCGAAAAAAACTGTCGAATATGAACAAAATCGTGCCGTAAAATGTTACAATTGTTTCCAACTGGGACATTACGCGAAAAACTGCGCAGAGCCACAACGAAAAGAGCGTTGTACACATTGCCAACGTACATCGCACACAATTGATTCGTGTCTGCAAAAACCGAAATCGAACGTGAACAATATTGAACATTCAAAATCGACGGGTGATATTATCACGAAACGCATAAAAATCAAGGGATTTGACAATGTCGCATTCGTCGATCCTGGTAGCCAATACACTCTTGTACGTAAGTCATTTGCACATACTATTGGTTCTATCGAAAATTGTACGAAATCGCTCACTGGGTTTGCTGGTGGAAAATTTGTCTACACCAACAAAATCTCAGTGGAACTCGAAATTGATGACAACAAATACAAAACAGATTTACTTGTTGTTGAGGACGACCTTATTAGTGAAAATATTTTATTGGGTCGTGCTATTCTTTGTCGTGAGGGTAACCGTCTCATCATTGAAGGTGATGACTGCCGCATTGAAACCGTTGGTATATTGCAAATCTTCGTCGAACCTCACACAAGAAGAAACAAACGACCTGGCTAATCTTTTATCGACACATCGCCGTTGCTTTGCCAAAAATATTGCTGAATTGGGTAAATGTACCATATCGAAAATGAACATTAAA
Organism: Heteromyza rotundicornis; assembly: GCA_951394025.1. Lineage (NCBI taxonomy): Eukaryota > Metazoa > Arthropoda > Insecta > Diptera > Heleomyzidae > Heteromyza > Heteromyza rotundicornis. The sequence continues at coordinate 42,531,468 of OX596010.1, forward strand.
CTCAAAACCGATGAACCCGTAAATATGAAGCCATATCGTATAGCTTTCGCCAAACGTCCAATCGTAGCCGATATAATCATCGAACTTTTAGAAAATTGTATTATCCGTCACTCAAACTCATCGAACATCGACTCTGCGTGGACTATCGTGTCCTGAATCGCCAAACTATCAAAACGCCGTTTCCTATGCCGATAATGATAAGAACAATTCGCCCAACTAGCCGGAAATCTATACTTCTCCACTCTCAATCTACGTATGGGGTATCATCAAATCGAAATCGACGAATCGTCAAAACAATTTACAGCGTTTATCACTACCGATGGTCACTTCGAGTATAATCGCATGCCGTTTGGACTTGTCAACACACCCGCCGTGTTCCAGACAATTATGAATCAACTCGCCTCCGAAATGAAGCCTGGCGAAATTTTAGTTTACCTGGATGACGTAATCATTCCCAGCAAAACTGTTGCCGAAGGTCTAACTCGTCTTGACCGATTTTTAACGATTTTGGGTAAATATGGCCTAACGCTTCGACTGGACAAATGTGAATTTTCATCAACAGAGATTTCACATTTGGGCCACATCATAAACGCAGAAGGCATAACGCCTGGAAAAGGGAAGGTGAGCGCTATCACTAATTTCCAACAACCAACCAACGAAAATTCGAGCCACAGTACTCATTTATCTCGAAGCCGCTGACGAAATTGCTTTACCAAGACGTGCCATTTAGTTGGGGTATCGAACAAGAAAACGCCTTTAAAAAACTTGTCAATATGTTGACTAGTACACCGTTACACACTCTGTATGATACATTCGCACAACACGAAGTTCACACCGACGCCAGTAGTAAAGGGCTCGCCGGTGTCATGTTGCAATCTGTAGATGGGAAAAACTGGCAGCCTGTCTTCTATTTTAGTCGCCATTGTACCGAAGCCGAAAGTAAGTACCATAGCTGTGAACTCGAAGTCCTCGCCGTGGTTGAATCATTGGAGCGTTTCCGAATTTACCTTTTGGGTAAACATTTCCGATTAATCACCGATTGCTCCGCCATCGCCAAGGTGAAAGACAACAAAGAACTGAAATCAAAAATCTCTCGATGGTGGATACGACTCCTAGAATTCGATTTTGAAACCGACAAGGTAGCCGTCTGGCACACGTAGATGCCCTAAGCCGTTCGCCCAATGAGCCAGCAACTGAGGTTGAGCCTGCTGGTTTCATTTTCAACATAGCCGCCGATATCAACGACTGGGTACTCACGATGCAGCTTCAAGATGCGAGCATCTGCGAAATCATATCAGTCCTGAAGGGGGAGCTGAAATCACCTCAGGAGGCGGAGCTGAAAACCGACTATCAACCACCGATTATACCGAAAAACTGCAAATTCTCCGAAATTCGTCGTACCAAAAGCAATCCGATGGAGAATCGTCCAGCACTGTCATGACAACATGGGTCATTTTAGTCTCGAGAAAACTCTACAGCGCATCCAAGAAACATTCTGGTTCCCGAAAATGCGTAAGTACGTTAAAGACTATATCTCTGCATGTATTCCGTGTTGCTACAACAAATCACGTTCGGGTAAACCCGAAGGTCGATTGCACTATGACGACGCGGAACCGATTCCATTCCTAATTCACCTTGATCATCTTGGACCGTTCATTCGATTTAAAAAGGGCAATACCCATATTTTAGCCATATCAGACTTATTTAGCAAAATGCTCATCGTTAAAGCAGTTAAAAGTACGAAAAACGCTCCCGTAATAAATGTTTTAAATGAAATTACCAGTTATTTCGGTTGCCAACTCGAGTAGTCACCGATCGTGGTACCGCTTTTACCTCGAAAATGTTTGAAAACTATTGTAGCGACAATAATATCCATCATATAAAAACAGCTGTCCGTACCCCAAGAGCCAACGGGCAAGTCGAGAGAACCAACGGAATTATACTGTCTTATATCCGAACAACCGCTGAAAATCCGAAAGATTGGGATCTCACGCTAAGGGATCTGCAATTCACCGTCAATTCACAAATCAATTCAACGTCTGGTTTTACACCGAATGAGCTTGTTTTTGATTTCCAACTCAAAAATGTAATACAAAATCGACTTGTCGCCGCCATATGCGCTATCACGAAAATTACCTGGTAGTGATACAGAACGAGCCGTCTGCTACTGGAGAATCGCGTAAGCTTGAACCGAAGTTTCGAGGCCCATACATCATCACGCGCGATATTGGGAAAGATCGCTACCTACTCGTAGATCCACCAGGAATGCAGATAACGTCACGCAAATTCTGTTCCGTTTACGCTTCTGACAAAATGAAGCCCTGGTGTCGTAGTTTTATCGAACTTGAAGGCAACACTTCTGATGATTCCGATGAAGATCTCGATCCTCAGCCGCCAGAAATCGAGGGCGATTTGGAAGTCAGAATTGGCCGAACTGCCACGAACGATACGACATGCACCGTCTAATCAATGCCTAATATACGATATTGGTGCAACCCTGCACCAATAACCGCAGTTGCGAAGTTCGGTTGGCGCGTGCGGTCGTGTTCCTCGTAATCTAAATTATTTCGTAATATATGTATTTCATTTATCTTACTTTATCTACAATTTTCAATAAACACATCCTAAACAAAAGAATCACGTTCGCCTACATAATTACTCATATCATATTAATTTTCCATATCCTCCGGAACACAAAATAAATCATTTTTATATATAATTCCGTTCGCATCTCATATAATATGTGTTCTGAACTTTCTAAAACTTTCCGCAATTCAATCAATTTCTTATCTTGACCTTGACAAACAATTAGGTTTTCCTCAAAAGTGTTAGCTTCTAACAGCAGGATATTATTACACCGACTTAACGCATTTACATGTTGCATACGAGTACCAGCACGATGTTCTAACACATAGTCAAAATTCTGCAACTCTAATGCCCACCTGGGGTTTAGTTCTTTTTTATTTAAAGTCATTGTCAGCGAATTGCAGTCCGTAAAACTTTTTACCTTTAAGCCAAATCTCAAATGTTTCTAACTCTTTCTTTCCAAAGTTGAATTTTCTATATTTTTTAGTTAAGTCATACAACGGTTTACCTAATACAGAAAAATTCTTAATAAATCTTCTGAAATAAGAGCAAAGGCCAAGAAAACTTTGCACCGTTTGCAGTTTTTGTGGCAACGGAAAGTTTTGTACTGTCTCAATGCCTCTTTCATCGGCTTTTATTCCTTCTCCCGTTATTTTGTATATTTACACATGATTTTAAAAATTCACATTTATCTATTCGTAGTCAAGTTTGTTTTTAACTACACTCTAAAAAGTGCATGTAAAAATGCTATACTACAGTGTTTATTTTTCAACAGAAAAGTGTGTAAATATGTGCAAAAAATTTTTAAAATTGGACTTTGAACATTAGGTGTGTAACATTGCAGAATTTTTTGATAACATTACAAACTTTGGTCGTTTTTAAATACATTTAGTGTAAATTTAAACCAAAAAAGTAAAATTAAACATAACGCGTAAGTTTCTTTGAAATTTACTATCAGAGTATGTAGCTTCGCAAACAACAACATGTAAAAACTTGAAAAGACGCCACCCGTGAAATCGTGAAAAATTGCAGCAGTCGCATAAATTCTTCATTCGGCATTAATTAAACAATTTAATACATTTCATATAATCCGGAGGATCCTCGTCAGCAGTTAATTATTCTAGTACAAGTAATAAGTTATTATAACTAATAGCGTTTAAGCGCAATGCATAAATGCGAAATATGTGGAATAAAATTAAAAGAATTAAAATTGTATTAGAAGCATTTATACAACATGCATAAAAACAAAAAAAAATGTAGATTTTAAGTTTTTGTATGAGTACGAGTGCTCGGCATGCATTTTCCAATCGGAAAATGTACCAAAAATTGGTTCTTTGATTTTTTTCTTCATTATATATTTTTAAATGTTCACGTATCTATATATAAGATTATATAAGTTACAAAATGTATAAATTGGAAAAACAAATAAAGACAAAGTCCAAGTACTTAAAAGTAAACTACTTTGAATTAATTTAACTAGGGTTGGATTTAAAATTACACATACAAAGAGTACTTCTCAAGGTAAATTTAAACATTTGGTTCTTAGCTTTACACACATAACGTTTCGACTATTTAAGCATTTGGTGTGGAAGTTTACACATAACGAATACACATATGATGTGTACAATTAACATGTGTGTAAAATTACACTCATTAAACTAGGTTATTAGTTGCCTAGTTTAATGAGTGCAAAATTACACAAATATTTCTAAGAGTGTTAATCTATTAAAAACTTAGGTATGAATTTCAAAATGTTCCTCTAATTTTTCGGTTGCTATCATTATATCATCCAAATATATAATTTATTTGTCTTCTCTTACCATATCAGCAAAAATTTTATTAATAAAGCTCTGAAAAATTTTCAGTGAAAATTCGAGGACGCATTCTTCAATCCAAGCGGCATTCTCAAAAATTCGAACTGCTAATGGAGTGACAAAATTTTCACAGAATCATTGTGCATGTACACGTAAAAAAATTCGTTCTTTAAATCTAGTTTTGAAAATAACTTTTTCTTTGCTAACCTGTCAAGTAAATCGTCTATAAGAGGAGTCGGATAATTATCTTTGAAAGTCACCTTATTTACGACAACACTAGTTTACAGCAAAATGTATCCTCGACTTTTGATAATCATAATAACAGCAGAATTTATTTTAAAAACTTTGAAAAATTGTCGTTTAATCCATAATTGTTGTCTAAACCGAAATTCTAGTTTTAAAGTTAGAGATAAGTAGTCAATACAATTACCTTTAATTCGATATTAAACTTTTTGTGATTGGACAATCAAAACCGGAGATATTTCCAATAATGTGTTTCAAAATGCAAAATATGCAAATAGTGCAATATCTCAAAAACTGTTCTACTTATATATTTTTCGACTTCATATTCAGATTCAGCGTGGCTTTTTACATAGGAAATAACTATCAAAATTTTTAATAATTTGTAAACTAGTGTAATCAACGCACATCCGCCAATCTCCCGTTTTTTTTCTGACCAATACAATTGGCGAAACAAAATCTGATTCACTAGTTTTTATATACCCCAAATTCAAATACTCATCTAATAATTTCTGCAATTCAATGGCTTTGCATGAAAAGGCTTTGCATTTTCTAAGATCAATTTCATCTCACACTTTACGAATGGTTCATGAGGACGCTCGGGTTTTAAATACAATTTTTCAAACATTTCATTCAATTGTTTCTTTTCTGGAAAACTTACGTTATTGCCAATATTTAAATTTACTTCATTGTCAACTACATAATTAATTGACCATAGTGGCTCTTCAATTATTTCTTCACATTCTTTTACTATTTGCATATCAGCTCTCAAGTTCAATTCATTTTTACTTACATTTACATTTCCGTTGTCGATAAATTTTTGCTTTTGAAATTTTTAAATCTTATCTTTTTTCATTTCATTTGTCTCACACTTTTTACAACAAATTTTCATTTCAGTTTCCGATATCAATTTTGAATTAGTAGCCTTTAAATAATCTCTACCTAAAACAACCTGGAATCTACAGCCACAACAATCAATTTCAACTCAACTCTTTTATTTTTGATTGTCCCAAAAATTTTAAGTCTACATTTATTAATTCCAAAGTAACTTAAACTATGAGGTAAAAATTGATTTGATTTTAATTTGTCTTTCAGACAGCATTTTTTTATAAAGCTGGTCGGGCTTCCAAAATCTATACAATTTTGTTACTAAAATTTCTTATATAAAATTGGAAATGTCTTACATATTCATTTTGCTCCATGAAATTTACTGCCCCCTTTCGTTCCGGACAAGCCACAACCTGATGATCCATTATGCCGCAACCAAAACAGGCACCAACTTATTTTTTCGGTTTCTTGCATTCTGACGCAAAATGTCCAACTGAATTGCAATTGTAGCAACGCACCGTCGATTTTTGTTTCACCGAATTTGATGATTTCGTTGTTTTACGTTGTTTCAGACTTATTTTTGCAAATGCCTGCAGCAACTGTTCCTTCGATCAGTAGCACTGGATACAAGCTTGCACTTTCAATTGAGTATCCGGAATGCCCTCAATTATGTAATCGACCAGTTCATCTTCGTCAATTTGAACTTGATTAGCCAAAACAATTTTATCGCCGTAGTAGTCTGCAAAACATTCGGCCGAATTCCACTTTCTTGCTTCAAACTTGCGCCGCAACATCAATTTTTTTTCTCTCGAACCAAAGAATGTTTGTATTTGGAACAACAAATTGTCCACGCTCTCAACAACGAAATTCGGATTTGAATACAGCCAGGCTTGTGCTTTTCCTTTAAGCTTATTTATGAGTAGCGCACGTAGCATTGCTTCGTCAACATTGTAAGCATCTAAAACACTTTTGCGCAATCCAAATGTCTACATTTACACTACCGTCGAATTCAGGCATCATGTCCCTCATCATATTGAAAGACGTTGACGTGTGGACAAACGATCCGTTGCATGGGACATTTGCCTCGTTAAACAAACGTGTTGGAGTTCCGTTGATACAAACTGACCAGTTCTGAATTTGTTTTCATGATGTTCTTCGAAGTTGTTGTACTCTCGCTTACTGGGACATTTTCGATCGTAGCATCGTTTGGCAATTTCTTTTGTACTTCACTTCTTAGCGCAGTTTCTTGTTTGAACTACATATTCTACTTCGCCAGCACTGCTTTTTCGCGTTTGAGTAGCTCGACTTCTCTTTGCAATTTGTTTCTCGATTTCTGCACCTGCATTGACGTCACACTGTAATTCAACGCACTCTTCTTTGTCGCTGCCCGCCTCCGCAACCTCGTCGCTGCCCTCATTTTCGATGTCGTTATTTTCGTTGGCGTAATTTTCTCTTGTCGTTTGTCTCATTTTCCCTCTTCTCAACTGTGCACTCGCCTCGCTGGTATCGGGTGGTATGCTATTAATTCTCAATATTAGCGCTGCCATCGTACCAGGCGACGACTTCTCCAGATTTTGCAGCCATCGCCTTAGCTGCGGCACCGTATGCTCCTTCAACGCAAGATTATTCATGTTTATGTACTTTTTTTATGTTCTTCTAAATTGTACTTGTGCTTTAATAATAGTTGAATTAATTTTTTTTTAAGCTTACATTTTTTAATTGTTCGTTCTTCTTTTCATTCAATTTGACTTTTTGCAGTTTTAAGTTTTCACTCTTTTTCACTCGTTTTCACATTTTGTGCACTCGTTTTCCTTATTACAATCAATATTCCGTTAATAATTACTAGTAAATTTGACCGTGCCATGCACGGGAAAATAAAAATATATTGTGTATATTTAGATGCAAAAATATTTTCTATGTTTTTCTATGTAATCTATATATTTTAAAAAGAGACGTGTATGTTTGTCACCAGTAGACGCGAAAACTACAGCACCGATTCTCACCAAAATTTATATATGTGTTCTAGGGGTCGTGAGTCGTAGGTTTTGTCACGCCCACTTTTACCGCCCACAAGTTAGTAAAAACTGCTATATCTCAGACGTTTTTGATCACAAGCAAATGAAATTTGCCATGAACATACTATAAGACCCCAGCCCTAATCTGGGCTACAAATGGTCGGGATTAGACAATGGGGCGTGGCACCGCCCATACAAGTCAATATTTGAAAATGCTGTAATAGCGCTCCCACACAATGTCAATATTTGAAAATGCTGTAATAGCGCTCCCACACAATGTTTTCCACCGAAATGTGGCAAATGGCTTCATGGTTTCAACCCTAAGCTAAATGCAACATATCGGCGTAAGTGGACAAAGGGGCGTGGTACCGCCCATACAAACCAATATTTCAAATTTCTGTAACTGGCCTCGCATTTAATGTTTTCCAACAAAATTTGGCAAATGGTTTCTTGTTTTCAACTCTAAGCTAAATGTTACACTTGGGCTCCCAATGAACCTTTTTCAACGGGACATGATTTTATGCTTTAAATTCTAAGTTCAATGTTACATACGGTCGGAATTGGACAGCGGGCGTGGCACTTTTCTTACAATTCAATATTTCAAAATGCTACACTTGGGCTTCCAATAAAAATATTTGATAATTGTTTTCATTCATTTATTATGACCAAAGGCAAAAACAACTTTTTTAGGGCCAGCCAAGCGGAAGCCCTGCTAGTTTTTTTTTATAGAAATTTGTGAAATATGTGAACTCTTATTAAATTTTGTTTGATGATATAATTGTCGCCTAATGTGTAAAGTTGAACTGTTACATTAAATAAGAATTAAAAAAGAAAGATTAAAAAAAAATATGAAGCAATGGAATTAAAAAAACAAAAACTACATCCGGCGCCGGGCTTCAACCTATGACTGCCGCAGTTATAGGCCGAAGCTCTAACCAACAGACCACAGCCAGCTATAATATGATTTCAACTAATGGCGATTAGGTGTACTCCATAATTTATATATACATATAAAAATCATTTGTGAAATATGTGAACTTTTATTAAATTTTGTTAAGAATAGAAAGAAATTTTGTTTGATGATGTAATTGTCGCCTAATGTGTAAAGTTGAACTGTTACATTATAAAAGAATTAAAAAAGAATGATTAAAAAAAAGAAAAAAATATGAAGCAATGGAATTAAAAAAACAAAAACTACGGACGGCACCGAGCTTGAACCTATGACTGCCGCAGTCATAGGCTTAAACTCTAACCAACAGACCACAGGCAGCTATAAAATTACTTCAGCAAATGGCGATATAGTTCAGCAAGCTTTATGGTGAATGTGTATATACACACAAAAAGTAACAAATATAGCTTTGATTTACCATTGCCACCATTAAGGAAATAATACTGCCACAAGGCTAGCGTTGCCACCTTACAATGTTTTCACCTGTTACGGTTAAACATTATTTCAATTTTTATTTTCGTATTATGTATTGACGTATTATGTATTGACGTTGAGTTTTGATTTCCCCTTTTGCAATATCTTGACGTACTAAAACCGAATCTGAATCTTTTTTTGTAGCAAAAATCTGCTTTCCGAGATATAAAATTTTTTAAGTTTTGATTTCCCCTTTTACAATTTCTTGAGTCTCTCCATCAATTTTTTTGGGGATTTTAATTTATAAATTTTTATTTGTTTTCATGAAATTTCTCACCCCAAACAAATATTTTTTATTCGAATATCGCATTTGCAAAAAATATTTTTGAGCAAGTTTCGCGGAGGCTGCGGTATTTCGCGTTGGTGTGTACGGACCTTAATGTTGTACTGGGAATATATGCAAATATGAAATGTAATGTAATAGGAAAGTATAATATGAAAATCTAATACACCACCGTAATAGGTGAAAATAGTGTAAGGTGGCAACGGTAGGCTTGTGGCAGTGTTATCAGCTTTAGGTCGAAGCTATTTTTGTTTATATGTGAAACATGACTTTTTGTGCGTGTATATTAGGGCTTTCGATCCCGGGATCCCGGTCCATTTTTAGTCCCGAAAATCCCGTGATATTTTTTCCTAAATCCCGGGATTTTCGGGACTACATTTTAAATAAATTAGTTCATAAAAAAAGTTTAATACTAGAAAAATACAACTTTTCATCGCTCATAAAATATAAAAAAAATCGTGTAAGCAGAAAAATAGTTTTTGACGACATTTAGACAACCCCAAAATGAAAAAAAAGTTAGTTAGAAAACACAAAACTTAAAAATTTTTAATTTATTAAAAAAAATTACATATACAATTGTTTGTGCTTGAAATTTTTTCTTTAAGAAAAAATAAATTTATATTTATTTCAGAAGAAAATTGTTATTTTCAGTCTTAGCGAACGCACAAAAAAGAATTTCTTAATAAAAATAATTAAGTAAAACTGAAAACTGATGCAAAAGTAATTTCAGTAATTATTCAAGCATATTTTGAATTGGATTGGATACTGAAAATAAAAAAATGCATTAATTTGTACCTTTAATAAATTGAAATTAATGTTTATGTTTATTTATTTAAGCTAAAACTATCAGTTTTGCAATAAAACCTATAAAAAACATTTTTTTGTTTTGTTAAAATGCATTTTGCTTGTGAAAATATCAAATCCCGAAAAATCCCGGGATCCCGGGATTGCAATTTTCAGTCCCGAAAATCCCGGGATTGCGAAAAGCCTTCGGGATTGAAAGCCCTAGTGTATATACATGAAAGCGTTTTGCATACAGCTTGCTGAAGTTAATCGATATTAGCTAAAGGTATTGTATAAGTCAAAGTGGCTTTGGTGAGTAAGCGTTTGGTTGGCTACTTCATCTTACTTACAATCGCCGCGTTGTGGGGTCGATTCCTCACCAGGGCGGCTAACATTTATAAAAAAAATATATGTGTAAATATATTGTAAGTGATTCAGGTTCCTTCTCACAACCGCAGCGTCGTGTGAACAAACCACCAGAAAGGCTAGCATTTAAAAAAAAAAAGGTTAACAACTTAAAAATTTTTTTTAAGTGAAGTTGTAAATTTTGAATCGGTTAGCGTTAGGGACAGACAGACAGACAGATAGACAGACAGATGGACAGACAGAAAGACAGACAGAAAGACAGACATACCTGGACAAATATATATATTAATGCCTTTGTGTTTTTGATCTTTAATGTTCTTTGACATTGATTTTTTAAATTTAATGGCGTTTTTTGGGATAAACACAATTTCTGAGAAATTACAGTCAAGGATTGCCAAGAAAAAACGTCTTTACTTTCTCACTGTCTATTTTATTATCTCGCTGACAACGCTTCTTCGTTGTCAGTCCGGCCTTTTCTATTTTGCTGCAGATCCATCGGCCTGCTTACATTCTGCAGACATCAGCTTATTAACTAATATAAATACAGAGTGTGAATGATAACTTATTAACTAATATATGTATGTATAGGGTGTGAATGATAACTTATTACTACACACACGGTCTCAGAACGTATCGTACTCGAATGTGCAGGGTATGTCAGACCGAAGATAATTCTCTTACTAGTTTTTTTTATTTTTACAAACAACGGACCCCCCAAAAAAAGTAATGTTTAAAAAAGGAAACAAAAAAAATTCCTGCGACTGAGATTTGAACCCACGGTCCCAAAAAGTAAAACTGTTTTCTGTTATATTGCAGAACTGGAACATCTTCAAACCCTAACCAAGCAGTTTCATGGTACAGTGAAATTCCTCTGTATGGACAGTCCTTATAACCGGACAGCTTTAATAACCGGACAAATTTCATGGACACTGCTTTTTCATTATTTTTCCATACAAATATCATTCCAATAACCGGACGCTCTAATAACCAGACGCGGACACTATATTTCAAGCTATTTTGATCAATAAATCTCTAATAAACGGACAAAATTCAAAAAAATCGCAATCAAATTTTACCCATTAATGACGAGAGCGAAATTTACGGAATTTTTTCAAGATTTTTTCAGGAATACCTAGCAAAGGCCTAAGAAACGAATTTCTAACTTTTTTTTTTTGGACCGCTTACCGTTTGCCCAGCCCTGGCCGTTACCATATGGTAACACTCGTCACAACCCTAGCAAAATTACCTAATTTAAGATATTATTGTTTATAACTACTTTTTTTTTTAATTCTTGAAAGTTTGGCAATGTTTTAAGATTTATTTTGTAAAAAAAAATTTTATCGACCAAGTTTTTTAAATCTAAAAGTTTTTTAAAAAAAAAATGTTGTTAAAAAAATTCTGCAAATTCAGGATTTCTTTAGCAAAGTAATTTGTTTTTAAAAAACGCACATTTTTGCATCAAAAAAAAATTTGTATAGGCCCCCAGGAAAAAAGTTAGAAAAGTAGGTCAGTTTTCAACCTTTTCAACCTTTTCAATAGTAATCAAGTTGATATTCTTAAAATTTTGGTAGTCGATCAAAATTACTACAAAAGGCTGGCCTAATTATCTGTCCGCCACTGTATATAATATGTATCTCCACTAGGGCTTTCGGGATACGGGATTCCGGTCCATTTTCAGTCCCGAAAATCCCGGGATATTTTTTCCTAAATCCCGGGATTTTCGGGACTACATTTTAAATAAATTAGTCCATAAAAAAAGTTTAATACAAGAAAAATACAACTTTTCATCGCTCATAAAATATAAAAAAAAAAGTCTAAGCAGAAAAATAGTTTTTTACAACATTTGGACAAACCCAAAATGAAAAATAGAAAACTCAAAACTTCAGATATTTTAATTTATTAAAAAAATTACGAAGAAAAAATAAATTTATCTTTATTTCAATAATAATCTTAATAATCTTGTCCAGCCAGATAAAATTATGCTCGTCTAAATGTCTTCATCGTAATGTAAATTTGTTAAAAAACAATTGAGTAAGTTTTAGCCGGTCGAAGTAAGCCTATATATACCATACACCCTTCCATCTGAGACCTGGTCGCCATCTTCCGCTCATTCCACCGACGGTACTCACATGTGCTCCATTTAGTAGTACTTTTTTACGTTCATCAGCCCGGCATGACCTAGCCATCTTAGACGTGGATTTTCTATGCGTCATGATGTCATGTCATGATCGGGGTATTGCTCATATAGCTTTTGCGGCACTCACCATCGACGCAAAGCGGACAATTTTCCTTACGGAGAATTTTCCCGTGAAATTGGGTAACATTTGTTACAAAACTCGACTTTCACTTGTATGGAAGGTAGTTGTGGCAGTTGATCGATTTCGCCCATTTGCATTTCCAAAGGATAATTTCAATGTTTGGACCGCCGAGCTTTCATTTAGCTCCTTCAATAGCCCATACCAATCAAAATAACGGACAGACATACGGATATGGCTAAATCAACCTAAGAGGTGCTGCTAATTTTTCATAAGCATACCAAGTACATAACCACACTTTAAAGACAATTTATTGATAAAATATATTTAACTTTATATGAAAGAAGCTAAAAAAAATATATTTCAAACCAATAAATAGATAAAATTTACTTCATTTTAAAAAAAATGCTCAAATTTGTACGCAAATATATATAAACACGTACAAAAAATTATTTTAAATCTGAATATTAAAAAAAAAATTTTTAATAATTATATTAAGTATACAAACACACTTTCAAATCAATATACAAATAAAATATATTACATTTTACATAAAAAAAGCTCATACAAACATTTTCAGTAAGAAAATTTAAATTTGCTAGGGTTGTGACGAGCGTGCCCATATGGTAACAGCGAAATTCAAAATGATAAAAAGGTAACAAAGAAGTTATAAATAATTTTATTTTATACGTTTTCTTATACTTTGATATTCTACCCAAATGCCAAAAAAAAAATATTCAAAATATATAACTTTTTATGGCAATGAAAAATATTCTTACTGGAAAGGTCGTGACTTTTCGCTGTTTTTGCCCACTTTTTAAAAACACTACTTTTCAATTATCCGCCACGATCGCTACTGACGAGCGATTGCTTAGAGTTATATATCAAAAGAAAGATCAAAGTATGCTTTATAAACATCAAAAAACGGATTAGTGATATTCGTTCAAATATTTTTTTAATTGCACATACCGTAGAGCGCTATCAGCGTTACCATATGGGCACGCTCGTCATGAATGGGTTAAGTACTCTTTCTTATTTCTGTGACTTTACCATATAACAACTGAATGTATCGGCTCAGTAATGTTACCAATTTTTATTATTCGTTAGAATTAACATAAAAAACTTCAAATATTATGTTTAGTAGCTTGAAGCTTCTTTCGTCACATTGCATTCAAAAAGTTACACTAATTCTTAAATGCTATTAAATAAATTAAATTCTGGCTAAGTGCAATAAGTTTTGTGCAAATAACAAAGTTTTGTGCAAATAACAAAGTTTTGTGCAAATAACAAAGTTTTGTGCAAATAACAAAGTTTTGTGCGATATTCCGTAGATGACGCTCCTGAGAAAAATATGAATGGAATCTCAAATATTGATAAAAATCTTTGTCCTTCCATAAATATTATTTCTCGAGAACCCCAAAAAGGCTTGTTGTTGTACAACCTAAAAAATCTATTTTCGTGTCCAGATTTGCACCGGACACATTAACTGAAGATATTATATTTTATATGGATTCTAAACTCAACAAAACCGGTAATAATATAAATGCTTTTAAATTCAACTTTTCATAGAAAACATTTCATCTTTCAAATTATCTGTGCCTGCAGAATTGTTGGATGAGATTGTTAATACAAATGTTTGGCCGGATAAAACTTTAGTTCGTGAATTTGTTTATAAAGAAAAATCCAATCTAGTAAATCCAGTTCAACTTCCAGTTCAACTTCCTTAAATTCTAATCAAAAAACTAAATAAAATCCCGATATTTATATTAAAAGTTTCGATTGTAGTAATAATGTCTTGGTATTTACCGAAACTTGGATTAACCAAATATTTTTGATTCAGAAATTCTGTGTGGGTATCAAATTTTTCGGAGCGATCGTAAATGCAGGACTGGTGGTGGAGCCCTCATTGCAGTAAAAAACCCTTTTTTCATGTGAGGAAATCATACTTTCAGATGAGACATCACTTGGAATTTATTTGTGTACGAATTCGAGTTTTTAGTATCGATATTTTCGTTACTTGCTCGTATATCTCACCGAATTCCGATATTACAGTTTATCTAAGACATGTGTCGCTTATATCATTGGTTTAATCAAATGTTAAACCTGCCGATTCCATTGTTGTTTTTGGAGACTTTAATTTACCGAATATATCTTGGAATTTTTGTAGCGATTCAAACCAGTTTCATCCGTATTCTTCTCGTGACTGTTTGAATGACTTCCTGGACTCATTTTCAGATATGAGTTTACAACAAGTAAACGGGATTGAAAATAAGAATAGTAGACTTTTGGATTTAATTTATGTTGACGACTCTTCGAAGTTTTCAGTGCAACGCTGTGATGCTTTTGCATGTCCAGAAGATAACCATCACCCAACCCTTGAATTATCTTTCGAATTTTTTCAAAACAATTTACAACCAGTTTCTACACCGTTGAAGTAATTTTTTTGCTTCAAGAATACAAATTTTGATAAAATGAACCAACTCTTATTTGAAACTAGTTGGGACATGAACTTTGAAGATGTTGACGACTGTGTATCAATTTTCAATTGTACGCTCAGCTAAATCTTTGAGATACATATGTGTTCCAAAGAACATTAAAAAGAATTCGAATGAACTTGGTGCTGTATGGTTTACAAAAGAATTGAGGAAACTTAAAACTTCGAAAACTGGGGCGTTTAAAACATATAAAAGAACTTTAAACCTTCAAGATTATTCTAAATATTCGCTTCTGAGACATAAATATCAAGTACTTAATAAAAAATGCTATGATGAATATTTGAACGATTTGAAATCCAAAATCAAATACGATTCTAAAACTTTTTATAACTTTGTAAATTCAAAAAGGAAAAACACTGGTTTTCCAACTACAATGAAATGGAATGATCGTGAGTCCAAGAATCCTACTGAGATTTCAAACATGTTTGCTGACTTCTTCAAAACGACATATTCTGATAATACTTATGGCAACACATCATACCCATATAACATCCCCACTTATAATTCCATTTTCAATCCTGTCATAGAATCTGAAGATGTCTTACAACACCTAAAATCGTTGAAATAGTCATGTAGTACTGGTCCAGATAATATTCCTAGCTGTATTTTGAAAGTTTGTGCAGAGCATTTATACATTCCACTTTCAAATATATTTAATGCCTCTATTGGAAGAGGTTATTTTCCGAATTCATGGAAAGAGTCATACATTATTCCTCTTTATAAAAGTGGAACCAAATCATTCGTATCTAACTATAGAATATGCGATTCAGAACCTACCTCCATACGAAAATCGTTTAAAACTCTTGGACATCCCTACTCTAAAAAATAGAAGAACGATGCTTAATGTAACATTTTTGATTAAATTGATAAATGGCTCTCTGAATTCTACATTTTTGCTTCAGGAAATTGATTTTAATATTCCAACCCGTCGTTCCAGATCTTTCATTCCTTTGATATTAAGTATGTGCCGTTCTAATTACGCGCAGAATGAACCTTTTCGTTGTATTTGTAGCGATTTTAATAGCCTGTATTCTGCAATAGGAGCAAACCGATGACTCAGAATTGTAGGTATCCTAACTGCGAAAGTATTGCCATAGAAATCTCAATTTTTACTTATGTATGTAGTATTAATTGTATCTACATAATTTATTTGTATTGCTAGTCTGTAAGGATGTTTTTGTATCCATAGACTGAAATAAACTAAACTTAAACTTAAACTAAACTTAAACTTATGTCGACATAAGTAAGTACACCACATATTTTTTATTAGACAAAAAAAATTTAAAAAAACACCTCCGCATGACGCACGGATTTGGTGACCGAACAGCCGTAATCCGGATTACGCTGTGTAACCGATCACGGGTAAACATATCTTGAAATTCGTTTCAGCTACAGCTACATCTGCTGATAAAACGCATATTAATAAAAAGCGAATTAGGTTATGAATGCAAGAGAGAATTCTTCCAAACATAACATAA